>JANTPM010000007.1:32131320-32142394 GCA_025434745.1 Erythroxylum divaricatum
AGTTGGTTTTTTGCCAACTTTAGAATTGTACTATAAATAGGGCTTGGTGTGGGTATATTTTGTGTGTGTGTGAGAGAAAGGTTTTGTACTAATAGTTTCATATTAGTGGAAGTATAAGAAGTCCGTGGACGTAGGCAACATTAAGGCTGAACCACATCAAAAATTCTTGTGTCTTGTTTTCTTTTGTTCACGAATCTTTTGCAGTATTTCCAACAAATGGAAGGTCTATGGGCGGAGGTAGCGATCGGTTTCCAGTGACCATTAGCAACTTTCTTGACAATCCTCCCAGAAAGGTGCTCCATACATAAAACAAACAGGTACGGCGATAAAGGATCGCCTTGCCAAAGTCTCCGTCTAGGCTTGAAGGCTTCTAAGCGCTGACCATTCCAAACAATAGAAAACGTCGAGCTCAGGACACAGTCCATAATCAACTTGATAAAAGGACGTGGGAAGCCAAAATCCAGTAACACCTGATGAAGAAACTCCCAGTCAACGCGGTCATAAGCCTTGGCCAGGTCAATTTTAACAACCAGGCCCCCCTTCCGTAGCTGTTTAATCACATGAACTACCTCTTGAGCTATCAGGATGTTGTCTGCAGCCTTACGCCCAAGTATAAGCGCGACTTGGACAGGATTAATCAATGCAGCAAGAAAGGGACGTATCCGATTAACAATCAACTTTGTGAGGATTTTGTAAATAACGTTGCACAAGCTGATTGGGTGGTATTAGGTAATGGAGACCGGGTTGTCCTCTTTGGGGATAAGGACAATGAGAGCGTCGAAAATGTTGGGAGGCACCTCGCCACTAGTAAAGACATGTTGGACCATGCGGACAACCGACTCCCCCACAACTGGCCAGAAAGTTTGGTAGAAGAGAGGCTGGAGACCATCGGGGCCAGGGCTTTTATAAGGTTTCATGGCTTTAACGACCTGTAATACCTCCACCGGATCAACTGGTCGAAGTAACCTGGCACTTACCTCAGCTGATAAAGCACCATGAGCACCCAGAAATGGAGTATGAGTTTGACCTACAGTGGTACTAAAAAGCTCCTTGAGGAACGAGAGAACCTCGTGCTCAATAGCATCCCTGTCAGAAGTCCATACGCCTGATCAAAGGCGCAGGCGTTCAATGCGATTTCTCTTGCGGCGAAGGAGGGTAGTAGCGTGGAAAAATTTCGTGGCTTTATCCCCCGCTTGGATCCATTGCACTCGGGACTTTTGAAACCAGAGAAGTTCCTCTTGATGAAGCACTTAACTATACTCCGCCGAGAGTTGTTCCTCAAAGTTCACCCAGAAATCAGAGTGACGGGTAGACAAATAATTCTGGATGCCCTGCAATCTAGCCGAGAGGTGTCGCTTCCTCCGAAAAATGTTACCAAAAATCGTGGTATTAAATTCAGTGGAAATAGCAGTGACCGCTTGTGTGACTACGGGGATACAGTGACGATGGGGGTCCCACGTCTCGCTCACAACCCGAGGGAAATCTTCATGCAAGAGCCATGCAGCCCATAAATGAAAAGGTCGGGAAGTTGGAGGAGGTATACGGGTATGTAATAGTAGAGGGTTGTGGTCTGAGAGACACAGAGGCTTCGGGGAAACGAGTCTGCCATGCTACGTTACAAAAGGATAGATCCAGGCGTACATGGGTAGTGAATTGGCCCTGATGTTTCCTGGCGAAAGTATATGGAGAATTCTGGAAGCCCATATCACAAAGACCACAACCCCCTATCCGAGATTGGAAAAAACGTGCACGACACCAATCAAAGGTGCCCCCCCTTTTTTTCTGACGGATGCAGGTAGTCGTTAAAATCCCCTATAACAAGCCAATACAGATTCATGTCCTCACTCAATGCAGTAAGATAATCCCACAGAGTTGTCTTAACTGAGTTAATAGGGCTCGCATAAACTGCTGAGCATATCCAATCTTGTCCCCTCGGATCATGAACCACCAAGGGTAGACATTGGTGATGAGAATGTAGGACAGAGATTCGGATAGAAGCAGACTGCCATAGCTTGCCCGTCTGCTACTCCGACGTCATCCTCATTTGTGCCAGTTCCAACCTAAGGAGAGGGACAACATGAGACGCCACTGCAGACTTCGGGAACTGTAGGTACAAACCACGTGAGTGATGTGACATCGCCGACTCAACATTTTGGGGAGTGGGTGGTGGTAGCTAGATGCCCACGCCTACCACCTCTCCCCCACTCTCGATCTAACTCCATAGACCAGGCTCAGGGAAGCACGTCTCAGGAACCCGAAACCTATTTCAAACATTAAATGCAGAGATCTCTGAGCCAATGGAACCGCTACAGGGATTCCAGATGGGGAGTGGGGAGCTTACATAACCTTCAACCAGGCCAACCACACGTCAATTCAAATCACGTGCCCCTCCTAAAAGTCACTTGCCGCTCCCATACCGCAAACAACATGTTACTGCTGGGACCCAGCTTTCCACAACCAACATCCATGCAACCCATGCAGATTCACGCCTAGGCAACTCCTTACAGCAAGCCCCTAGCTCAGCTCCTTAAGTTGCAGTGTCCACGACAATGGTGCAATCCTTCACTGGAGTTCTCCAACAAGCCTTCTCCCTGTCTCCCTCTTCGACTGAACTTGCAGGCGTCCAACCCCAACCCCCGGGGGCTGCTAACACCATCACAACACCTTCGAGTTTGAACGCTCTTGCGCGGGTCCTTGTGGAGAGGATGGTGATGGAATCTTTCGAACTGCAGCAACGACCGTCTGGCATGGATGTGGACCTTTCCCCGGTGCTAGAGCCTGCACCCACACAAGACATGGCTGTGGAGATCGTCGTGGCCCCTCGGGAGGGTGTTACAGACCAGTAGAGATGTTCGATTGGAGCCTTCTTCCTTTATTCTTTTATGATGATTAGTTCACCTATTACCAGTTGGAATTGTCGGGGGGCAGGTAAGAAGGATTTTCTTCCCACTGTTAAAGAACTCCAGCAAACACATAAACCGACTTTGTTGATCCTGGTTGAAACTCATCTTTCGGGAGATCGTAAGTATCTAAATTTAGTATATTAAACACGATTAGTAATGACTTAATAAGGATGTTAGATGTCATTGATTATCAATTATCATACTTGTTCCCATACATGTCATGATTTAGTCACAACTGATCTCATATTTAAAGCCTTGTCAACATGAAAATGAAGTCGTCATTATCATCATCATTACGTTCAATCCGAAGTTTCGCAATAAAATAAGATCTGTGAAGGTTTGATAGTACGCAGCCTTACCCCTATATAATATAGAAGTTGTTTCTTGTAGACTCATATGCAGATATGACAATAAAAGAATGACGCAGATTAAAGAGTAAATAAGTAAAGCAAGTACGTTAAATAATTATGTAAATAAAATTACAATAAAATACATAAATGCGTAATAAATAAAATATAAAATATAACTCGACTTTTAAAAATAAAATATAACGAAATATATTATCTCTTTCTTTTTTAAAAATGAAGCGAATTAAATAAATCAAAACTTATTTTATATACTTTGATAGCAACCTCAGTTCTAATTTTTATTTTTTAAAAAAATTATTTTTAAAATTTGGATAATAAATATTAATAAAATACATATAATATGAACATCAATTATTGACAAATCAAATGCTATTTTTTTGTATGGATGGCGATTGGCTTGTTTGACCTTGCCCGATTTATGATTTTAACTATAGATTAAAAAAAGCGTCTATTTGTCCTTCTGATTGGGCACAGGGTGGGCTTGTTCAACCAGAACTTGGCTTATTGACTTTTTGTTTAGCTTGTCATTTTGTCATTCTCGATTAGGCCACAAGCTGGGCTCGGTCAAACTCAACCTGGCCTGAGCCAAATTGCCATGCTTGTTTTTTTTTTTTTTGAAATCAAACAAAGGAAATTGCATTAAGAAACCTTGTCCGCAACTAACGCTGAAGAAATACAAGATGAGAAAGATAAATCCCAATAAGCAAGACCTGACATAGAACTAGCATTTCTCGCAAGAGTATGAGCTGCACAGTTCACAGATCTTTTACAAAAACCAAAATGAACATCATTTATGGAATTACAAAGAAATAAGCAATCAGTCACAATGAAATCAACGTCCGATCGATTGCGCCTATTGGAAAGCAAACTCTGAATAACCAATTGTGAATCCGATTCAATAATAACTGACTGTAAATTTTTTGCCTTAACCCAGCTTAATGTTTCACGAATACTCATAGCCTCGGCTGTTGACGGATCCAATACTCCTGAAAGAATATTACTATCGGCTGCAATACAACCACCGTTGCTATTCCGAACTACAAAATCGATACCAATCGTTCCTAGCTTCTTGAAAATAGCTGCATCGGTGTTAATTTTTACGAAACCAGTGGGTGGTTTATTATTTTTTCCTAATTTCTTAAACGAAACAAAACATCTGTCTTTTATTCTTCACAGCTCTTTAACCATCGCTAACGACATCGTTTCTTCCAAAACGACGTTATTGCAACCAATCCAGAAACGTTTACGACCTTGGAAGTGTGTGCTCGCAGTCAAAGAGCAGAAAGCTAGCCGAGAGGCGCCATCCATGAAAGCAGACGCTACAATACTATCAGCTCCTCTCTAGAACCCCTTGCTTAAACCCTAATTTGCTTTCTCGAACTTCAATTTTCTCGCGCCGCGCTTGTTTCTTCATGGCAAGTAGAACTTTGACTTTTCTTCTAACCTCACTCTCCACCCCCCAATTATCCGGCGAGACGCCTCAGTGTTCGTTTTTGCTTTCCACGAGCTCATTCCGCGGAGTAAAGCTGGTGACTAGACCTTCATGTTCAAGCAGTTTCGCCCTTAAGTGTCACCGCTCTGTGCTTAGTACTGTATTGTCTACTCTTCCAACTAAGTGGGTTTTGGTTCACTTTTAATCTTCGATTTGTCTGGATTTTTAGAGTCTTGACATTGGATTGCCATTGTTTTTTCCGTGCTACTGCAGGAAATTTACGTCGGAGAAGATCCCAAAGTGCGTTAGTCGGTATCGCTTTTTTTTTTATATTCATATTAGTTCCTTCAATTTAGAAATGCATTTTCATTTTTTTCTGGTGTCGATTTGTTATGATTGATTAGATGGTCGGCGAGGGCAATAAGGTCGTTTGGATTGGGAGAATTGGAAGCGAGGAAAATCAAGTATCCCAATACTGGAACTGAAGCTCTTTTGATGGGGATTTTGATTGAGGGTATGTGAATTTTCTCCTATATTCTGCGCCCCCAGTTCTTTTAACTGTTCATTTGTATGTTTCTGTAAACTGTTGACCTTCAATTTAGCTCTTGGGCTAGATGTTCTCTTCATGTAGCTCTTGAAAATGCTTACTTGCTTGAATATTTGGACTTCTCTTGTGTGGTATGGATCTCTGAATAGGAACAAAGTTAATGTAAATGGAATCCCCTTGTATTTGTGGAGTTGGGATTTTCTTAATTCTGAATGTATTAAAGTTAACTCATATTTGCTTAGGAACTGAGCATATAGCTATAATGTTTCCGTTATCCGTTTGGGCTTCTCCGAGCTTGGTTGTGATCATTTGCAGGAGCAAGTCCAGCTGCAAAGTTCTTGAGGGCCAATGGGATAACTTTGAATAAGGTTAGAGAAGAGATTTTGAACCTACTTGGGAGATCTGACTTGTACTATTTCAGCCCGGAGCATCCCCCATTGACAGAACAGGCTCAAAAAGCTCTTGACTGGGCTGTTGAAGAGAAACTAAAGTCAGGTAATTACATCCTATTTTTGGCTTAGACAGCTTAATTTGATGAAAATTGGCATTTTGGGTCAAGATTATGCACTCTTATTGAGATTAATGTCTGATCAGTTGAAAAGGTTCCCTGTAAATACATCACAAGTAGCATAAAAGTGTTTTTTTTTCTTTTTGAAAGTCGAAATGAATATAAATTGGATGTAAAATGGAAGGGCATAAAAGTAATATTATAACGAATATGAAGCAGGTTTTATAGTACGATCCTAGTAGCACAGCTCGATTGAGTTTTCATCGACTGCTGGACAGTTAGTTGATCAGCTATCTTACAATAGACTGTTAGTTGATCAGCTATCTTACAATAGACTGGTTCTGCATATTTTGGTTTTCTAATATCTATAACCCTGTTAAGATATGTCAAGGCTAATTCTGGAGATATACATAAAAGGAGAAGAATGTTTGTGATTCGGATAGTAGGAAGGTTGCGTACAATTCTTCGTTGATTTGGTTGAGTCATGTTGCCATTACTAATTAGGATTGTAAGCAACCAGCCTCGTGTTAATTGTAAGATATAGGGGAACTACAAAATAAGATTGGGCTCTTCTTCAAGTTCTTCTTCTTCGATCATGTCTTCTTCATCACTACTTGTTGGATTGAAGCCCATATTAGTAACATCTTCTAATGGTTGGCTTGATAGACCTCCATCAGAGAACTTGCTTCCTGGGTACATGAGCTGAGCTATGAATGCTTGCAGATGAATTCTATTATATTAATGAATGGATGAGACCCTTCAAAATCTAATGTCAATATTCATTTTTTGTGGATTGCTTTATATGTCTAATGCATTACCCTCAGTGTCATAGTTGATTTTTGTAGTAATTGCAGGTGATAGTGGGGAAATAACCACAACTCATGTACTCTTGGGAATTTGGTCACAAGTAGAATCTGCTGGTCACAAAATCTTAGCAACTCTAGGTTTCAACGACGAGAAAGCCAAAGAACTTGCTAAATCTGTAAGTTTTTAAAACCATTGATTGCTCATCACAGTTTGCATGGTGTTGCAACTTATGTCCATTGGTGTTCTTCTTCATCAATGCAGATAAATGGAGATAAAGTCTTGAGCTCTCGTTAGGAAGATCAGCGTCCCTCGGACCTCTACTCGGCTTCCTGTATTTAGACTGGCTGATTCTTGAAGTGATTAACGAAGGTCTTCCATTAATTGTAATTTGTTTTCAAATCTTAAATCCAAAATTTCTTCTTGGCACAGCTGGAAATATTGAAACTTACTTCTTTATGTACAAGAAATTTTGCAGAACTTTATTCGTTTGTCCGGTATCTGTTTGCCGATGCGCGTCTGGTCACCGATCTCTGCTGATTCCTTTTATCAAAATCTTGTTTTCAACGGATGAAATTTGATTTGCTTCTGCATAACCATTCCCAAACTTGTGTAATACTGTGCTTCATAGTCTATCAAGTCCAGTTCCGCAATTGCTTCCTGAATCCTGATGCACACCGTCGAAGTCTTTTACTCAGCAGGCATGGTAATGGCTCGGGTATCGGCCTGATCGGAAGAAGTTTTTCATGGCGAATCTGGTTGGCGGATTCGCGTTGTCGTGACGTTTATGTACATGGCAAGGTGGTTAGAACAAGCAGTAGCTAAGATGATTAGTTGATTAGATAAGATAAGAGAATTATGGTATGAAGTTTAGACGGATATAAAATTTATTAAAGATTAGATAAAATTAGAAAATTTAAAATATAATTAAAAGAAGTTTAATTAAAAATTGTTAAATAAAATAGTTTATTTATTTTAGTTTATGATAACTTATTAATTTACAAAAATATACCTATTAATTAATAAACTAATTAATTTTTAATAATAAAAGTTATTAAAATAAATAAAATTGAAAAGTTAAAAATCGAATCAAAAATTTAGACGATTAAATTATTCAAGTCAACTGAATCTTTTAATCATTCGTTTTAATTTCTATGTTACAAAATTTCCTTTTTGCGATTCAATATTAAAAAATAATATTCATATTTTATTAATAGATAAATACTACTTTTGTTAATATTTTGGGCAATGTTTTTTAAACCGAACCGAAAATTAAACTAGCAAGATAAGAGATTTAAGGTTTAAAAGATTCAACTAATATTAGACCGGTTGAAGATTGAGTAAAATTGAATATTTAAAAAATAATTGAAAATAATTGTCCTTATTTATTAAAATATTTAAGTTTAACTGAAATGACTCTTAAAAAATTAAATAGTTTATTTTAGTTTATAAAAACTAATTAATGGACAAAAATTAACCATCAATTTTTAATAATAAAAATTACTAAACTAATTAAACTAAAAATTTAAAACAGAGCCAAAAAAATTGACTAATATTTAGAGTTAAACATTAGTTTAGGCTTATGCAAATTTTGATTAGTGAGGTGCATACATGCATCTAACAAAGTATCAGGATTTTTTTTTCAAGTATTCAATTATATGATTTTTTAATTCAGTGAGTTATTTATAATTTAAGATTTTTTCATTATTTTCATAGTCAATGATTTAATATGAGTTAAATAATAAAATTTTACATGATGTATAGTGATTATTAATTTTATTGAATTTTATGTTTTATAATAATTCGATAGACAAACAACTAAAAAAGAGATTAAACACGTAATGTGTAGGGATGTAAATTTTAACTCGGCCTGAATTTGGTCATGATTGACCGGGCCACGAGTGAGTTATAGACCAAAATGACTCGGCCTGGGCCGTAGCTAAATCAGAACAACAAAATCAAAATCGTTTTGTAATTTTGTCTTTAAAAAAATAAGGACGGGTCTATTTAATTATGGGTCGATCTAAAGGCCATCTAAACAAGGATTGGGCTAGGAGTAGTCCAGGCCTTGGTCGGGCCCGATCTGAGTCATTGACATTTTTAATAATGTGTAAGTATTATTTTTTTGAGATAAAATTTGGAAACTTATTAGGAAAAAATTACAATATCTAGTAGAGATAGAACTCCCAAGCCTGCATCGAAATGTGCTTCAACAGCTAACGTATGACCAGCAACATTCGTAAACCTATAAACAAAACTACAACTAGCGACTGGTATCTCTGACAAAAGAGACCTGCAGTCCTCAATAATTATACCAAAACCGGAAAAATCTTTAGCTGAAACACTGTTAATCGCATTAGCAACTAGTTGTGAATATGTTTCAATTAATACTTAAGTCCATCCTCGTTCTTTAATCCAGCTCAGGGCCTCTCGCACAGCAATAGCTTATGCAAAATTGGCATTAAAGAAAGCAGGAAACCTCCATGCATCACCTGCAACAAAACTCGCTGTTGAGTTTCTCACAACAGCCCCAACACCCACGTAGCCCGCGACAAAACTAGTGGAAGCATCCACATTTATTTTCAACCAATCCACTAGTGGTGGAGACCAAGACCGATCAAGGTTCAATGCACCATTTGACTCAAGGTCAGATTACTTTACCTCATTCCAAGCATTCTAAATCCCCAAAGCTAGAGACAGAACCACATCTGGATTTTGACTACGTTGACGCCATACTATGTCATTCCTATTGATCCATGGTGCCCAGCAAATCATGGCTACATGGCATAAAGCATTAGAACCAACCAAACTAGCCATTTAACTGAACTAGTTGCCAAAAGTTATTGCTGAAGTCAAAAAGAACCCCAAAGTAGATGCCACACTCACATGGAAAAAATGACAAAGAACAAGCGCATGGAAATTTGATTACGAGCTTCCGATGTAAAGAGGAAAAATATTTGGGACCTGAACTTGTCTTGAACACAAATTTCTATGACAAGTTAGAATATCACAGATAGCTAACAATTTCCATATCATATTCTAGACTGTAGTTGAGGTGGCAAGAGGCACTAAGCCCTGGTTTGGATTGAAGGAAAGTAAGAGAAAAGAAAGGAAGAAAATTGAACTTCTCTTGGTTTCCACCATTTGGACAAAAATACGCAAAGGAAAAGTGAGAGAATGGAGAGGAAACTGAGGGAAGTTTGGATCAAATATGTTTCCCATCAAATTGGTGGGAAAGGAGGAGAAATCCAAGACAAGAGAACCCCAATATATGTAAATTACCATAGTATCCTTTTTTAACTCAACAAAAAGGACACACTCTTAGCCACAATTTTTCCCATGCAGAACACAACCCTCCTGCCTTTCTTTCTATTTTCTTCTGCACAACTCTCGCCAAAGAGGTAAGGTTGATTAATCTTTTGATCTGATTACGAATGCTGTTATGACTAGTAAATATGATGTTTTGTTGTTGTTAATCAATTAATTAATCAATCTCGTATGGGTTTTTCTATTATTGGTAAGTAATTAAATTTGTTTTCCTCTTTTTATTTCCAATGAATTTTGTAGTTGTATAATAATTTGATAATCAGATTTTGCAGTTGTTTAATAATTTTATATACAGCATTAACATGTTGCTATATGGGTTTTTCATATTGTTTAGACACTATATACATATAATGATATTTTCTAAATTGTTTTACATGTTGAAATGATGAGTAGAAAATGAATAATTTAGATCAGAGATTCACTTAAGAAGATGATTTAGAAGATGAGTGGGATAGGACAAGGTGAGTTGCTGTCGTTCAATTAATATGTCATATAGTTCATATTCTTAGCCTTTATCATAATTCTATGTATGGATCCTTCAAGTAAAAAAATTTAGTAACTCAAGATAAAGAACAAGTTCGAGGAGAAATTATGCATCATTTGCAAACTCACAATAAGGATTGTCATGATCTCATTAGTATGACACCAGATACTTTCTTACTTCTTTGTATAAAGTTTCGTAACACGGGTCTTCTAAACGATAGTGTTCGATGTTCGCTAGAAGAAAAGGTCATCACAGTTCTTATGATTGTATCCCATCATTTAAAACTTCGTGTAGTGGCTATCTTCTTTCGTCGCTTAATTGAGACGATATGTAGACAATTTCACTATGTTTTACGTGCTTTCATGTCACTTGAAGTCGAATATCTCAAACATCCTGATGGTTCTCAAGTTCCGTCAGAAATTGCAAACACTTCTTGATTCCTCTCATACTTTAAGGTGAATATTGTCTTTGTTAAATGTTATTATTAGGTACTTAAACTCAGTATTCATAATGAACTTGTTTTAGGATTGTGTCGGTGCACTTTATGGAATTTACATTAGAGTTAAGGTGTCAAACGCAGATGCACCAAGATTTTGTAGTAGGAAGGACTACCCAACACAAAATGTTCTTGTTGCATGTACATTTGACCTAAGGTTTGGCTATATTCTGGCTGGATGGGAAGGTTTAACGCCCAATTCCAT
>JANTPM010000007.1:32142494-32160357 GCA_025434745.1 Erythroxylum divaricatum
TTGCATTGCAAATTTTTTTGAAATGGTAAAGCCTAATTTGATATGCTGGTTTTTTTGTTTAATCTGCTAGCTTTTATCTTGTTTAACTTGTGGTGATGTTTATTTGCTGATCTTTTGCTTATGAAAAAGTCATGGCTATGCTGAAATGAATTTTTTTGCTTATGGAGTAGATACTAGTGCAGATTTTTTTGCTTGTGGAGTAAATACAAGTACATATTTTTTGCTTATAGAATAAACACTAGTGCAGTTTTTTACTTGTGGAAGTCATGGCTATGTTGAAATGGAATTAACAAAACCTTTATCTTTTGGATTATCAAAATATGAATGTTTAAATTCTAAATCATGTAAATATACATATAGTTATATGTATCTTGTTTTATTTTAAAATGCATATTAAATCTTAATTTTCATTTTTATTCTATAAAATAGAATAGTTGTTTTCTTGACATATGAATGAGATTGATTTTGGTAGTGGAATAAGCATATGATAGATGGTAGTGGAATAAGCATGCAGTGTATGATGAAATTATTTTTTTTAATGTCAAAGATATTGTTTTATATTACACAGTAATTGGAAAGTTAAAAACTTTAGTTGGAGTTCTGTTATCAAATCTGATAATACTTTATCTGTGCATGTTGAAGTTTTAATAGCAAAAGATAAACAAGTTCTATAATTAAGGGCATAAAGGTCTCAAAATTTCTTTTGTCCAATATAAGTTTCAATTCCCTCATTTGATAAACTAGGAAAACAAACAGAAGAAAGGAAGTCTCATTTCTCTTCTATTCCTTTCTCCTCTTTTCCCAATATTTCCTTTCCTTTCCCTTGTGCAAGTAAGGATCCAAACAAAGACTAAAGGAATGGCCCTAAGCAAATGATAGGCACTTTTTACATTATACCTACCCTTCAAATCAAATTTACAACAAAGCCTATCACCAGCCACATAGTTACTAAGTGGAATTGGGAGAATGTTGGCTACATCCCGATTGTTATAGAGACAGTAGATCAAACTAGTATTCCATCTCATGTGTTCAATAAGATTTGAAACAAGAAAAACATCAGTATCTCGGGGTCTGGGCATAACGATATAGGAGTCGACTTCATCGAACAACCATGGAGAATCCCATATGAAAATATGTGAACTTGAACTAACCCGCCAATAAAGACCTCTTTGCAATAAAGACTTGGATTCCCAAATACTATGCCAAACATAACTGAGATTAGTCTCAAGGTCTACTGCCACAAAAAACTGCAACTAAGGTAGTATTTGGTTTTTAAAACCCTTACAGCCAAAGAAGTTGGGTTTGCCATGAGGTTCTACCCTTGTTTCTCCAAAAGAGCAATGTTAAAATCATGGATTTTATGAAATCTAAGTATGCCAAATTTTTTAAGTACTGCCATCCAATCCCAAGCAAACTAGTGAATGCCTTGTGAATAATTGCTACCACGCCCCCAGCAATATCGGTTCCTGATTTTTTCTAACTCCTTGCAAGCCCTAAACGATTAGCTAACATTTTTGTAATGATTTTCAGGAGGACATTACATAGAGCTATTGGTCGGAGATCAGACATAAACTCAAGATCTAGTTTCTTTGGTATTAAAACCAAGCTAGTCTCATTTTAATCACCAGGAATACAACCATTTTGAATAATTGAAACGCAGGTATAAGCAACTTCATTACCTATAATATCACAAAAGCCTTGGTAGAAAGCAGGATTGAACCCATCCAACTCCGGTACCTTGTCTGCTTTCATATTGAAAACAGCTTGCCTCACATCGTCATAAGTATATGGTGCCAATAGAAAAGTATTTTGATCCACATATATTACATGAATAACAACATCTGAGATATAAGTAGAAGCGCTGTTTTAAGTAGTAAAAATAGAGGAGAAATAGCGTACCTTTAAGTTTCCAACCCGAATTCCATTGACACCAATTGCCAGCTTCATCACGAAGGGAATCAACTTTGTTTTGTTGATGACAAACCGTAGCGCTTTTATGTACAAATTGGGTGTTTGAGTCACCTTCATGAAGCTATGATTCATTTATTGGTTGTTTCCAATAAATTTCCCGCTGTAACAATATCTCTTGATAGCGATGTTTAGCTTCTAGGAAATGTCTTGAATCTGCTGGAATGCATGAACCCCCTGTCGCAACCATGATAGTCATATAAGCAGTTAAATTGCTTTTCTGATAATTGTGAAGCTCCTTCCCCCACGTAAAAAGTAAAGCACTACAACGTGCAAGTCTATTACAGAGAACCAAAAAAGAAATCTCAAACCAACATCTTGTAACTGAATCACGGCAACTCGCTTTGCACTTCCAACTATTTTCAAACCGAAAGCATCATGCATAAGCCTGAGGCACAAAACAACACAATTATAGATAAATTGGCAAGTGATATGACGAGGACTTATCCATAACCCGTCCTTGTGAAAATCTTTGTCTCTAGGAATCAGTCACAAGAATACGATCCAATTTCTCTTCAATCAAATTGCCACTAAACTGGCCATCTTCCCAAGTAAAGGCATATCCTGACATCGGAAAATCAATTAGGAGCATCCGATACTGCATTTTGGAAACCCTAAATGAGAGAATTAAGTTGTGGTCTTCCACCTCTCTTCTCATTGACAATAAGAAGATCATTAAAATCCCTAAAAAGATCTAAGGGAGATCTTTGTGGGATGCCAACACGTGCAGTAATTGCCAGAAATAAGAGCGTCTAGCTCTGTCAGGCTCTCCATAAAAACTTGTTACTTGCCAATTACCAATTTGAGCAACTTCCAATTCGGCATCAATATATCTCGCACAAGAGCTTATGAGTGAAACAGAAGAACAACCCTTCCAAAGGAAAGCCAAACCTCCATTATAATCATCACTATCGACATTAAAAAAACCATTAAAATTCAACAAAGTTTTTATTTCTTCAGTTTTATTGGAGTGACAAATCATTTCAATAAAAAAAAACAAAAGAAGGCTTCTTATCCCTAACAATATCCGGTAGGGTACAAACTACTTGTGGGTTACTCAGCCCACGATAGTTCCAGCTTATAATACTCATTTCTTTCGGTGGGCTTGGATCCCAATACCTACCACTGCTCCATTTTTTGACACTAAAGTGCCACTTGTTTCAACTTGGTTGTCATGATTTATGTTGATGGGCCCGGATCCCATTTACCTTCTTTTAGGGTCTACAGTCACAATTCCCTCCCCATTAGCAGAGCCACCCAAACCTTGAGCACTACACAAGTTGTCAATTGTAGGATTCTCTTTGGGTAAGTTTGGATTTTTTCCACAATAAATGCCCGTGAATCCCTTAATGTTTCTATCAGTATTCAAATTTTGAAAAATCCCACCATTAGCGGAACTTCCATAACTATCATGTTTACCATCCACATTCTACATTTCACGCTCCTCCGCCCTCCTCCCTTAACCACCATTCTCCTATACGCCACTGGTTTCTCTGGCTAGGAGCACGGATCTCCGATCCAAACTTTCGTACTAATGGAGTGTTGTCCTTATTTAAAAGACATTGACAATAGCGTTCCATATGACCCAAGAAAACATACATTGGACAGCTGCTCAAACAAACTCCCTTCCTTAGCATAGAGTTTCAGAGTCTATCGAATTGGGGTACGAACATCGTGTTGATATCGCAACCTTATATATGAAAGTCGTGGTCCTTTAAAATTGTTAGGGTTGGTTTCTATGAAACCTTCCAATTCATTGCCTAACCGAATAGCGACACGTTCAGTCATAAACCCCTCCTTCAACTTGTGAATCTGCAACCATAAAGGAATGTGGAAAAGAGGCACCTCAAAATGACGAGCAGCTCCTTCAATTCTACCCAGAAGTAAGAGTTGATTATCGAAAGTCGAGGGAGTCATTTCTAGAACTCGGTCTATGTCTACTTCGTGGAAAAACTGAAAGATATATACCCCACTACTCTCCTCACTAACCATCATACCCAAAAAAAGGTCTCCAAAGCAAAGCTAACGTCTGTTTCATCGCTTGAAAATTGATCACCTTGTCTGTCAAAAAACGTCCAACTAGACAAAGGATAGGTTTGCACCAGCATCAAGGTCTCCGTCATTCTAAAAAACAATGCCATCATCACCCTCTCCATTCACCAACAAATTGACCATCTCGACAAAGACCTGATCATCATCCTTCGTCGAATCAAAATTATGAAAAAAACTTGTCAATGACAAGACATAATAAACTCTCTCATAATTGTTGAGGGCTTACATGTGTAAATATTATAGATAAACTAATTAAATAATTAAATGCTGATTATAGATAATTCAATTTAGTTATTAAATTTTATGTAAATTAAATTTAAATTAATAATATAAAATATGAAATTTTATGAGTTGAAATATAATCTTTATTTTGAGTGTATCTTATTTTTATTTTGTATTTAAAATTTGAAAGAAAAATTTTAAAAATTAAGAGGAAATAAGAAAACCCACATTTTTATCGTAGATAAAGGGAAAAATTTAATTTTAGGGTATATTTGGTGTGGGTAGAGGGATGGAAGGGAATGAAATGGAATAACCCAAATGACTCAGGTCATTGTTTGAGAGTTTATTTTGAAATAGGATGAAATGACAATTAATGGTGGAAGCCATCATTTGCCATCCAAAATATAATATTTTGTGACTTCCCAAATTGGGGGGTAGGGATGGAATGCTATGGTTTGCCTTCCAAATCATAATTTAATGACAAAAATACTATCAAAAATAATATTGTTTAGAGGATATTATAATTTATAGAACTGTTAACCTTAATGCTATAAATAATAATTAAGTTAATGGTGATAAGGTGAAAAAAATGTTTTTTTTAAATGTTTGAGTACGTAGCAAATGAGTTTCATGTATTCGTGAGACATGAGCTTTATTTTCCAACCATTACGTCAAAAATTTAAATTCAAAATATGTTATTAATAAATACGGCTCAAATGTTCTTGATAAAGTTAGCACTGCGAATGTTCATAAATTTTAAATATATTATTAATATACATTGCGAAATGTAGAAATAGATTTACAACACTAAGAATGATTATCAATAATAATAAGACACATGAATAAATGTTTAACGAAGAGTACAGTGCGAGGGGAGTTAATGAAGAAGAACAAGAAAGTTAATTGCTTATATTAGAAAATGAGAAAACTATATTCCAGACATCCTACAATTTGAAATGTATTGGAGTTATTAAAATAGTTTCATGGTAATTATGTATATTTTATTATAATAGTAATTTGGGAAAATAATATTACAAATCATTCCATTTCATTCTTTTTTAGTATCACTTCCAAATAATAATCAAAGGAGTCACTCTCTTATTTTATTTAAACTTCTAAATAATATAGTGACCTATTTCATTCCATTCCATTCCACTTCATTCTGTTCCGTTTCATTAATTACCTTTTATTCCATTCCATTCTATTCTATTCTATTAATTGCTGTTACGTTCCATTTCATCGCCCAATCGTACCCTCTAAGTTTGAGAAGCTTTTACATTTTCAGTTTTCAACAGTCAATTAGCTGCGTTACCATCATCGCCCTCCCGCCAACGGGTTTAAGCCTGCTAGTGCTTACTGCTTAGTCTCCCGTTTCTTCCTCCGTGGAGCCCTAGAACTCGCAAAGTCACCGCCGCAGCAATGAGCTTCGCGGCTTGTAAGATGATGCACTGCCCCACCGGCATCCAGAACTGTGCCTCCGGCTACATCACTCATTCTCGGGTCGACTTTGTCCCTCAGATTCCTCCTCTGCAGTCCGACGATCTAGACTCTGAGTGGTCCTCAGGCCGCGGGATTGGGCCCGTTCCGAACCTCATTGTCACCGCCGGCAACGTCCTCGAGCTGTACGTGGTTAGGGTTCAAGAAGAAAGCGCTAGGGAGTCCCGAAATTTGCCGGAACCGAAGCGCGGTGGAGTAATGGACAGTGTTTCTGGAGCTTCTCTTGAGCTCGTTTGCCATTACAGGTTTTGAATTAAGCGTTTATGCGTATTGGATAGCTTAGTTGCTCCTTTTTTTTTCCGAATTCTAATATTGTTTTAATAGGTTGCATGGTAATGTCGAGTCAATGGCGGTGCTGTCTAGTGAAGGTGGTGATGGCTCCAGGAGACGAGACTCTATTGTGTTAACATTTAAAGATGCTAAGATTACGGTTCTTGAGTTTGATGATTCAATCCATGGACTTCGTATAAGGTACAGTTCATGAAGAACTTTATCGAACATGTTTTGTTCTATTGCTAAAATCTTAGATATGGCTAATAAAGTGGTGGAATTTAGGGTGTAACTAAATAATGTTTTGCTTCTTGATGTAATTGAGGGTTTTGTACTTATCTGTATGAGTTGTTTCTTTTCCTTCAGTTCTATGCACTGTTTTGAGGGTCCGGAGTGGTTGCATATGAAAAGAGGTAGAGAATTCTTTTCAAGAGGGCCATTGGTTAAGGTTGATCCTCAGGGCAGATGTGGTGGTGTTCTTATTTACGATTTGCAGATGACAATACTTAAGGCTGCTCAGGTTTTTGTTGACTTCTAATCTAGTTAAGCATTAATCCTGTTTGAATTTTAGGTGCTATGGATATACTACAATGGTCCTTTCACTCTCTCTACTGTTGTTGAAATTTGAATTCCTAGGCTGGCTCTGGTTTGGTGGGAGATGATGAAGCTCTTGGTTCTGGAGGTGCTATATCTGCTCGTATCAAATCTTCTACCATAATCAATCTTAGAGATTTGGAAGTCAAGCACATAAAAGATTTTGTATTCATACACGGTGAGTCTCACAAACTGGATTGACAATTGTTTTTGTGCTATATTGGTTCTAAGAACTAGATGGATGAATGAAAATGCTTTATGAGAAACAAGGTATCTTGCAAGTTGGAGTAGAAAGCAGGTGCATAGGAAAATTTTGAAAATGCCAAAATCACTGGAGAATACTAGAAACTTGTCGTTTGTGAGTTCAAATTTTGTTATGGACATGTTTTCTTTGTTAAGTTGTTTTTGAACATAGGTTATTAGAAGCGATTGACTGCAAAAAGACCGACAATTTATGAACTTGAACGCACAGCTTTCATGGTTTTTTGATTTAGGCTTTGGGCTGGGCTTAGCATTCTTGAAGCTCTAAAAAAAGCCCAAGCTTGAAATCGGTTCGAAACCTAAAAATGATCGAATCTTGGCAGCCCGAGTTGACTGGCTTTGGGCTAGGCTAGGCTCACACCCTTTTGCCATGCCTACACGTTATATAAGATTTGTACTTATTCTAGATTTGTAGAATTCAAATTTTGGGTTAAGCATAAATATGGCAGGCACCCTTGATCAACACCCTCATAAGACATGTTGTTAAAACCTTTCTTGTGTAACATTTTATTTGGTATAACTGTCCTCTAGTGGATGGTTAAGTACAGTGACTATAAATACAACTTTTTTCATATTGAATTTTCATGCTTTAGTTTTTACTGTCTCATTTACATTTGCTTCATTAGTTTGATTTGCTTTGTCATGTAGATTATATTGAGCCTGTGGTGGTTATCCTTCATGAACGGGAGCTTACATGGGCTGGTCGTATCGCATGGAAACATCATACTTGCATGATTTCTGCATTTAGCATCAGCACAACATTGAAGCAACCTACGCTCATATGGTCAGTTACGGTATGTTATGAAATTAAGCAAATGGGGTTAATGTGCTCACTTATATTTAGTTTGCGTGAACTTTAGTTTTTGTATTTGTTTAAACTTAATATGTTAGCTTCTCATACCCCCCACATTTAGAAACCTGTTGATATTTTCATGGGTACATTTATGCCATGCTTATGTTAGCTTGTTTGATATCTTGTCAGAATCTCCCACATGATGCTTACAAGCTGCTTGCAGTGCCGTCACCAATTGGTGGTGTTCTCGTAATTAGTGCAAACACCATCCATTATCACAGTGAGGTTGGCTTTTGCATATGCATATTAACAGTTGCACTGTTCTTGTTGATGGTAAATGATGCAATGTTTATTTCACCTTATATGATTGAATGTCTACTCTTGTTGTGCAGTCAACTTCTTGTGCATTGGCTTTGAACAATTTTGCTGTTTCTATTGACAGCAGGTCTTCACTCTATCGCTCTCTCTCAAATTGGCACAATCTTTGATTTTATGCTTATATTTCCTTGCATTATTGGTTGGTAATGTATGGGCCTCATGATGAATTTTTTGAGTTCATTATGGAGTATCAGAACTTGACTTTTCCTAACAGCCAAATGTTTTGGTAGAGGATTGTTATTCATCAAGTTTGGACTCTTTTTTCTTTATCCAGTTTTGGTTAACATCATCATTGATGCTTTCCTCTTTTGCTTTCAGTCAAGAGCTGCCAAGAGCAAGTTTTACTGTGGAACTTGATGCCGCCAATGCAAGTTGGTTATTAAATGATGTGGCTTTGATATCAACTAAAACTGGGGAACTCCTTTTATTGACCCTTGTTTATGATGGAAGGTAGCAGTTTATCACTTTCAATCATTAATTCAATAGATTCTTTGACTTTAATCTTTTATTATAGAGTTTTCTTTTTCCAAGATGGTATGTTGTCAGCCATCACTGATATATGATGTCTTTAACAAGCTATTGCTTTAGATGACAGGATATGCTGATGATGACTTCCGATTTTGAGTTTTAGATGCGCAAGAATATGTACACGGTCATTTAACTTTTTGTGTTTATTCAAGTAATATACATGCAGATTATGTTGGAATTTTAGAAACGCAGGGAAGTCTTTAACCACGTTAAAAAGTCTTATGTTATTATGATATGCATGCATGCATTATGGGAAGAACCTACGAGGTAGATAACAACTACTTGCAAAGAGGAGTGTTTTATTAGGATTCTATTAGAGGCATGTTTTATTAGGAGTCTATTAGAGGAGTATTTTAATTTTAGTAGGAGTCTATTATTTCTGCACTAGTTTGTGTTATAGTTATGTTAATAAAAACAACTTGAATAGGAGTCTTTCTAAGAGTCCTAAAACAACTTGAATAGGAGTCTTGTTAGGAGTCCTAGTTTAGGTGGAACTTTTATGTTTCTTTGCCTATATAAGGCTATTACATTATGCAATAAAGTAAGCAACAGGCTATCATAAAAATTAGCTTAGAAGTTGAATAATTTAGTCTAATCTAGGCAGATCTTGTGATTGACAAGTGCTGCCTGTTTTCATCAGCAAAAATGAGTTTTGCAAGGGAGGGGTTCCAACGTAAATAATGGAAAAGAGGTTAACTTTCTTGAGAATCGTCCTTGGACTTGATCCCAATCACGGGCACATAACAATTTGGTATCAGAGCAGGAGTTCATGGACGAAACAGGCTATTTAGTTGTAGAGCAATCTGCAATAGATTGGCATATGGATCAGAGGATACGGGCATTAGAGATTGGGCAACAAGAATTGAAGGCTCAATATGCAGAGATTATCTGCATGCTTGCAAGGTTGGAAGGTGCAAAATCAAGCAAGTATTAGGCACCATCACCACCACCACTGGAGGAGAGGACTGATGGGGGCAGCAAGGTAAGAATGGTGCCTAAATATACTCAGATGGAATTTCTAACGTACAATGGCTCGATGGATCCGTTGGTTTGGCTTCACAAGAGTGAGCAGTTTTTCCTAAGTCGACAAACAGCGGAGGAGGAGAAGGTAAGATTGGTTGCCTTTCATTTAATGGGGGAGGCCCAACTGTGGTTCTTTCAACTTGAATAAGAAGAACCAAGGATGCATTGGTACTCTTTCAAATGCCATTGCAATATGAGATTCGACCCTCACCTGAGTAACAATCCTATAGGAGAATTTGTGAACCTCAAACAGACAGGGAGCATAGAAGAATATCAACGCCAATTCCAATCACTGCTAGCTCGAACCATAGGGCTTCCACTAGACCTACAAGTAAATCTATTCACGGCTGGGTTGGTAGAAGGGCTACGAATCGAGGTGGAGATGCAATATCCTATTAATCTTGGAGTTGCAATGAATTTAGCAAGAGCATGTGAAAGAAAATTGCAATGTATGCTAATGCAATACACCCAAGGGGTAAGAGGCAGCCGAAACACTACCCTATGACTATCTTCGCAACTGGATAGTAGTAGTAATAACACTAGCGCTAGTGCACCCACACTTTATGATGTAAGGTAAATTCAGGGGCTAAAACAACAACCTCCAGTATAGCAAGTACTTCGCCCCCAATGGGAAGGCACTTAACCATAGCAAAAATGACTGAAAGAAGAGAGAAGGGGATGTGCTGCAATTGTGATGAGACTTATTCTGTGGGGCACAAATGTAAGCGACTATTTTGGATTGAGGTGGCAAATTCTGAGGAAGAAGGAGAGGAACCAATGGAGAGAGAACCTGAGATATCTTTGCATACCGTCACTGGCATAACTTGAGTTTGAGCTTGAGGGCAAGCTCGATGTCTAAGAGGGGAGTGATGATATGGATGCATTGTGGGAAGAACCTACGAGGAAGATAAGAACTACTTGCAAAGAGGAGTGTTTTATTAGGATTCCATTAGAGGAGTATTTTATTAGGAGTCTATTATAGGAATATTTTAATTTTAGTAGGAGTCTATTATTTCTGCACTAGTTTCTGTTATAGTTATGTTAATAAAAACAACTTGAATGGTAGTCTTTTTAAGAGTCCTAAAACAGCTTGAATAGGAGTCTTTCTAGGAGTCCTAGTTTAGGTGGAACTTTTATGTTTCTTTGCCTATATAAGGCTATTATGTTGTGCAATAAAGTAAGGAAGAAGTTATCATAAAAATTAGCTAATTAGGAGTAGAGTAATTTAGCCCAATCTCAGCAGACCTTGTCTTTGACAAGTGTTGCCAGTTTTTCATCACCAAAAATAAGTTCTGAAAGGAAGGGAACCAACGTAAATAATGGGAAAGAGATTAACTTTCCTAAGAATCGTCCCTGGACTCGATCCCAAGCACGGGCACATAACACAACTATAGTAAGGGATTTCGTATCATCTTTCATTGCCTAACTCTCCATTTCCTCAGGCATTTGAGCACCATCAACATGTAGGCTTGAAGATTCTAATTGATCAATTGAAGGAGAGGTGTCAATAATTTCATCACTCGTAACAAACACTTCCTCTAGAGTAGTGCCAGCTAGGTTTGAAGAATCAAAATTATAATAAGATTTTTCAACAAATATTTTCCTTTGCACTGTGTGTTGTTGATCAATATCAGTTCCTTCGTCTTGCTTATTACCACCTTCTCTATGTTTAGAATCTTATATAGATTGTTGGTTTGCATAATTTTTTCTTGGAGTTTTGACCATGACGACTATCCTTATAGGAGTTGCTACATGTAAGTTGATTTTTGGAGCGTCGATATCCAATTTTTCATAATTCTAAAAAGCATTCCATCTTGCTCTTGATCACTAAATATTCTTCTATAAGACCTTTTGCATCGTGCCGAAATCGCAAATCAAAGCTCTGATACCAAATTGATGTAGGACAAATAGAGGAAGTATTAAACAGTAGCACAAACTCACAAAATTAAGAAATATGGATAATAGTAGACTATTGAAATATCAATTTTAGGTTTGCATTTCAGCTTGGAATGCTGAAATTTTAGATTAGGTATAGCTGAGTTTTTAGGGTTTAATTGGTAGAAATTTAGGATCGGATTTTAGAGTTTAATATGGTTGAAATTTGGGTTATGATTGGCTAGAATTTGTATTTTGATTCCTAGAACTTTAGGTTAGAACTTGGAATGAAGTGAGGAACATAAATAACGGTGTTATGGTCCCGTGTTTGGGATCGAGTCACAGGGCGAGTATACTGTTTTTTTGGTCGATCTATCTTGAATAGAATTTCAGCTCTTCAAAGGGAGGCTGACACCTTAGAGTTTGATAGAGAGAACTCTGATCTCTTATTTGAATAAATCTTGACTTCCTCTTTATTAATTCCGATTGCCTTTAAATAGGCAAGTCTCCTTACAATAATAGAATTCCTACTCTAAGCATGTTTCCTACTTTCGATAATCCTACCTTATTATTATCCTATCAATAATAGGATTCCTACCTACCTTATTATTATCCTATCAATAATAGGATTCCTACCGTATTATTATCCTAATAAGGAAATAACCATAAAACACCAACTACCTAACAAATCGATAAAAATCCAAATTAATGTTTCTTTCTTTCATACGTTTTGCCCAAGAATGCGTCCACAACAACATGCTCTTTACAATTGGTGTCACTATCTCTCATACAAGGAGTTTAGTCAGTATTCCGATCATAAATCTCTTGAACATTTCAATTCCCAGAAGAAATTGAACAAAAAGCACAACTCATGGAGTGAATTTTGGAGCAATTTGACTTTGTTATTAAACATCAAATAGGTAGCAGATGCACTAAGTAGAAAGAGCCATTTGCTTAACAATTTGGGGGTAAAAGTTGATAAGGGACTACAAAAGATAACAACCAACAACATGTATTACAAAGAACATGCTAATCAACATCAATGAAGGGGATATGGTAATGATTAAGATTTGTCTAGAGTGTTCTTTAAAAGGAAAATACAACAAACTTCCTTCACATAGTGTTAATGCTTATGTTTTGAAACTACCAAGTGACATGGGAATTAGTCATATTTTTAATATTGCGAACTTAACTATCTATCATAGATTTGATAATAAAAAATCTCCTACTGTAGTTGTAAAAGTTCCAATCATTCCCCATCTTAAAGAGGAAATAGAGGATGTTCTTGATGAACAAATTGTAGCCACAAGAGATGGAGGATATCGATAATTTCTTATCAAGTAGAAAGGGAGACCAATTTCGAACAGTACTTGAATTTTAGAATCTAAATTTCAGAAATTGAATCTAGATTCCTGTGATCACTATTTGTCACATTCTACATCCAGAATAACTTAATACAAGCCAAGGAGAATCGATGCAAAAGAGTTTAAAGTCTATAAATTTTTTTAAAAAAAATAGTCAACCACAAGCCTTTATTTAACGGGACAGAGGATGGGAATTGAATTGATAGCAAAGACAACAAAGGCTAAATTTTGGATTATATTAGGATTCCTTATTAGATAGAAGTAATAGGAAGATAACTTTGATATTTTAGTTTTACATAAGTTATCCTAGTTATTTAGAAGTTAAACTTATAGAATATTAGAATATGATTTAAATTTGTTAGGAACCCTTTTCTACTAGAATAAGAGTTCTAAAAACTTATTTATAAATATGTGTACAGCTCTTCAATAACAATATATCCTAAACTTTTTTCTACAATCTTGAGTTTTTAACTAGAAGCCATGATGCTTTCTTCTACGAGTAATTCTTAGACCCTATAAGTAATTCCTAGTTTCTTACCATGATACCATCCATTGTTTGTATTTTTCACTAAATTCCAGCAATTCTAACCTTAAGCTCCAGCAACCAAAATCCTAAATTCTAGCCATATTAACCCCTGAAATCCTAGCCCAAAATTTCCACACACAAAAAAACCCCTACTATAACAAACTTGAAAGTTTAGCGTTTCAGGATAAAATCTAGACTTGAAACTTGATATTCCACCAGCCTAATATCAACCATATTTCCTAATTTTGTGAGTTTTAGATACTAATTAATACTTCTTCTATTTTTCCTACAACATATAGTCTACTTAACAGGCACCAAATTTATTATGTCATGAAGCATCACATAAACAACAGAACCATACAGCCAAACTGAGCATCAAGCACTGCTCTTTTTCAAATCTCATCTGTAACAAGTTGCATGATTTGGCTGCAGCAATATAAAGAGCAAGAAAAATAGTGGACAAAACAAAATTACTGAATAATATATGGACGAACCAGTTAGTTCCAACAATTTTCAACAATATTAGAAAGGAGTAAACAAGGAATAAAGCTGAATCTACCTGAAATCCAGTGAAGGACTTGCATTGCATTCCTGAAGCAAGAAGCACTAAACGGCTCTCATGTGTATAGACATACCAACTAACATTTAGTCTTCTTGTCTCTACCAATTGAAGTGATTTTGACTCAGAATCAAACGAAAGTAAGTCCAGCCCACTGTAGATAAATCATTTTGGTGAGATGGGAAGGATAAGATTTTGGTAATTTATGAACTAGAATAAGGTTCCAAATAATATAAGTCAAATAAAAGTTAAGAAAGTCCCAGCACACAGTCTCTATCTTTTCTTAAACATTTTGTCATATATGTCAGTTACATAGTTATTGTTGTCACTATCATTAATTTGATCAATGCACACAAGTTATCGGCAACTCAGAACACAAAACTATCAAGCTATCACATTAAACCATCTCCTATCTGTAGCAGAACCATCATAAAGATTAATGCTTCCAGCTATCCAAAAGATATATTTTTGTAATGTATAGAACAGAAAAGACATCTGTGTTCACTTTCATTCTTTTCACAGTTTCTATATTCCAAACCCAACTGATTTGCATTCTTGTTTCAGATCTAGAAAGTTTGACAAGGTTCTACATATGACAGTGACAAGCATATGATATCCAAAGAGAAATTTGAATATGCTACTATAACATGTTCATGAATTTAAGCTATATCAACTACTTCTCCAAGTAAATATAGGAGGAGAGCAGAACAAGCTAAATTCCTAACCAAATCCAGAAGCTATAAGAATATGATGCCTTTTCAGCTTAGTTGTGCATATTACAAATACCTTAGTGGTCACAGGCTTGGTAAAAGAATTTTCAATAATCACAAATGAATTAAAGCTTTTCAAATTCAGCTGCTGAGACTTACACTTCAATAGTTACATACACAAAGATTTCTATTTTTCTATACCTGGTCTTCACAAGTACAATATCACCCAAAGGGCAATCTGTCCAAAAGAATCCCAGTATGCTCTCTGACTCTGACTTGCACTTGTGATTAAATGTATCCCCTGTTTCTTTCTGCCAAAATTGTATCTCTTGACTAGATCGTTGGATGGCTCTAAACTTTGCATCTAAAGAATAACGAATTGATAAAATGGGCCCTTCACTTATTGGATCAGATGTAGGAGCTTCATGAGGGGAAAATGGAGTAGTTTTCCATAAGTATACCTGTATCAAAAATGAAAAGGAACAGTAGTAAAACTATTAGTTCAAAAACAATCAACATAATAGATAATGAGATATAATGAATATCATTTAACACTGTCATTGATGCTTAAGTTAATTTTGATTCTGTGATTATACAACCTGATCTGATGTTGGAGATATGAGCAACTTATTCCCGTCATCATAGAATAATCCCCTTGATCCTGTAATGCTACATCTCATAGGTGGGTACTGAATATAAGCATGTGACATGGTGCTAGACATACTGAAACCAATGCTAGATTGTGAACTTGACGCTTTATTGGACATCTCTTAAACTTGAAAACAAGCGAAAGACCAGTAGCAGGAATTGAAGCAGTCAATCCTATGTTATGGCGTCCTGCTTCAATACATACGAAAAGGATAATTCAGTAATGGAAACTATAAGAAACATAGATAATAAACTGGCAAAAGACTCCAATAAATCCATATTGCATTTTATTTTTTTGAATCTCTCTCCAAGCTTTCAATAGGTTGACTGTGATTTTCAACATATTTCTAATAGGATCACAAGCATGCTTATGCACTTTTTTTAAGCTGTTGGAAAAGGATGCACATGAAATAAGATCAGTTTATACAGAAGAGGATCCATGAGAAGTCTGTTCTTCATTTATATTATAGTGGACATCATGTTGTTAGAAATCCATAAGATAATATAAGTGACATGTGGCAGAAGCCTAGGGAGTGCAAATGTGTGAAATAGGTTATCTGGAAAGTCTTTTTTAACACTTGTAAATCACAAAGGCAAAAATATGTTTCATGATCAGAGCATTGTAAAAGATAGATCCAAGATGCAACATCTCAAATGTTAGGGGCCCAAAGCAAGTTAAAAGATATATGAACATCAAACAATACATATGCTACACCAAATTTAACAAATAGCAAATGAACAATGATAAGGATAAGGATAAGCCGGATGTCAAATGCCTAAATAAACAATGAACAAATAATTAAATCTTGATAAACAAAATATTTAAAACTGAAAGTAAACAAACAGATAAGGATATTCAGGATCTTCAAAACTAGGTATTAATTGAAAGACAAAGTTCTAAAACGTGGTCAGAAAAGATAAAATAGAGATTGGAAAACAAGAAAGAAAGAAAGAAAAGATGAGAAAACAAAATAAAATAAAGAGAACAACTGCAAGAACCGTATAGAAGAAAGTAGAAGCAACACAGTTCAAAACTTGAATGCACCTTGGAAAAAAAATACAAGGAAAACCAAATTCTAAAACTTTAAAGTTCTGAGATAAATTGTGTTAAAATACAATTAATGTTATATTGTATGAAGCACAAGAACTTGTATGGTTCTGAATCATGTATTATCTATAGCAGCCACAATGAATGTCACTAGGGACATACCACAACGACCATATCTGGATAGATAAAGCAAAGGAATATTGATGAATGAAAGCGTTGATTTTAACATCACAAAGCCATGAGTCAAAAGGGCAAAATCGTCATGAACCAATAGCACTACATAACCAAAACACTAGGCAGAACATAAATAACAAAACAAAGGATATGAATCTTGATAAACAAACCTTTGAAACAAAACAAGTAGAATATGCTAATTAAAACATACAAATGGCAACCAAAGGAACACGAAAACCTAATTGAGAAACCAAGGTTTCCCTAAATTGAATACAACAATGGCTTTTATTTCTACTTCGATGTCGGTTTTGTATTGGACCCGGATGTCACCGAGTTTTATCCTTGTCAAGAGAGTAGAGTTTGTAGGAAACTCTTGAGAAGAAATAGAGGGGGAGGTTGAATTTAGGAGAACATAGAAAACCACAAAACCAGAACAAAATGAAATAAATGTAAATCTAAAACCCCTTAAAGAGTTAAGAATATACCTCGTGAATATTAAAGAGAAACAAAAAAAGAAACTAAAAGCAGAAGAGGGGGATGATGATCCTTAGTGGCATGTGGCCTCCTCTGTCACCTCCTACGCTCGTTAATAACTCGCTCGGAGATGGTGGCACATCGACGATGATGCGAAAATCCTTAAATGAGGATGAAACTAGCTGAATTAAAGGGGGAATACGATCTGTGGCCAATGATGACTATGGATAGTGATGAGAGAGCAGAGAGTAGGATGGGGATTCAACAAGAGAAATGAGAAAAAGGCAGAGAGTTGAATTGGCAGAGAGGGTACGTTGGAGATGAAAGAAGATGACAAATAAAATAAACGAAAAGAATTAACATTTAAAACTAATTTGAAAGTCTTAAATAAATATTTAAGGTCTAAAATGAGACATAAAAGTAGATTGCTATAAAGAAGTTTCTATTTTTCATATAAATCTAGAGAAATATATAGGGTTTAGACTAAAAACCAAAATTAAAAACCTAAAAGAATTTTCGCATGTCTAATTACAAGTTTTGAGTGTTTCTAAATCTAAATTTAAATTTTAGGGTTTCACCGGTAAATTTATAGAAGAATTTTTATAAGTGATCAAAAAGTGTCTGGTAAGTATTAATGACCTGTTTGGTTGAGTGAAATAATTACTCTATTACTAATGTGTTTATTATGAATAGTTATTCCTTTGTTTAGTTAGAGAATAATATACAAAATAATTAATCTTGAGTTTAGTTATTCCTACACTTAGAGGAATGACTAAAGACATCACCTCCTATTTTAAACTATTTCACACGACAACCTCTCTCCTCTTATTATTATTATTATTATTATTATTATTATTATTATTATTATTATTATTATTATTATTATTATTATTATTATT
>JANTPM010000007.1:32160457-32171283 GCA_025434745.1 Erythroxylum divaricatum
AGGAGTCCTAGTTTAGGTGGAACTTTTATGTTTCTTTGCCTATATAAGGCTATTACGTTATGCAATAAAGTAAGCAACAAGTTATAATAAAAATTAGCTTAGAAGTAGAATAATTTAGTCCAATCTAGGCAGCCCTTGTAATTGACAAGTGCTGCCCGTTTTCATCAGCAAAAATAGGTTCTGCAAGGAAGGGATCCAATGTAAATAATGGAAAAGAGGTTAACTTTCTTGAGAATCGTTCTTGGACTTGATCCCAAGCATGAACACAGAACATATTATTCCTCTTTTCTTGTTCATGCTTTGCAAGTTTGCAATAAAATCTACTTAGGCTTTGTTTTTCTTCGGAAGCATTTAATGTATTGTACGTTTATGTGGTAGTGGTTGGAGTAATGCGCATGTTGTTGGGTCTGTATGTCTACATAGCCAGCATTGTAAATACCTTGAGTTCCAATTAAAATTAGAATGGCAAAACTAATCAAATTGCTTTAGTATGTTTTCTGAGATTGTATTGTGGCTAGTTCATTTTATGAATCTATGAATGTTTCATTCTACAAGTGATTTAGTGCGTCTTTGATAAGCTCTGTATTCATATCTCTTTATCTTGAAGGGTTGTGCAGAGACTTGACCTTTCCAAGTCTAAAGCTTCAGTTCTGTCTTCGGTTAGTTAACTTGTTGTATTCTCTTTGTTAGGTTACTTGAACTTTGTTTCTTTCTACGTTAATGTTTCACTGTTAATCTATGTATGGGAACTCCTGATTATGCTAACAGGGCATCACAACGATCGGGAAGTCATTATTTTTTCTGGCCAGTCGTTTGGGTGATAGTTTGCTTGTGCAATTTACTTGTGGGATGGAATCGACACTGTCATCATCTGGTTTGAAGGAAGAGGTAATTTTTGCTAGTTAATATCCTAAGTTTTGCTTAGTGCTACTTCAACGATCATATTTTCATTCATTTACTTGATCTTGTCATCTAAGACTATGCAAAATATATGAACTTAATTGTTTCAAGAATATTCTTGAAATTTACCCAATAAAAAGTTCACCAGTGTTTCTTCTGCCTCTTGAAGATTTCTCTGCTCTTTGCATTACGTGCAGGTTGGAGATATTGAAGGTGACATTCCATCAGCAAAGCGATTGAGGAGGTCATCTTCTGATGCTTTGCAAGATATTGCTAGCGGGGAGGAGCTTTCTCTATATGGATCAGCTCCAAACAATGCAGAATCAGCACAGGTTGCCTGAGTTTATTCTTTTCGTTTATGCCTTTTTTTCCCTGTGCTTAGGAAGGAAAAGTGAATACTGCATCTTAGTTAAGAAGCCAAAGAAAGTAAAATCTAGTAATATAAAATTGAGAGAACATATATTAACTAGTACCTTATTCTTAAATGTCATAGATGAACTCTTAAAATAGTAAGTTATAGTGAATGGTTAGGGTGAAGGTATGTCTCAAATAGAGGGAGTTTAGGAAATATACTGATTAACCCTTCGCTTTATTCAGGAATTACACGATCTTATTTCTTTAAGTGGCAAGAACATATATGGGCATTCTATCTAAGATAATAGCCTCAAGATTCCACTTTGGTGGCAGATTTATCCAATTACGTTTGTCATTTTCTGATTTTCTGTTATTGACTTTTGACTTTTTTTCTACTTGTCTAATTATTATTGCTTTTTGCTTCTTCTTATGTTTTATTTTCACCGATGCAGAAAACTTTCTCATTTGCAGTACGGGATTCATTGATCAATGTTGGTCCTTTGAAGGACTTTGCTTATGGCTTGAGAATAAATGCTGACGCTAGTGCAACTGGTATTGCCAAGCAAAGCAACTATGATCTGGTTAGTTTTACATGGTAAAAGTGTTACTTGAGGCCCAAAAGGATGGCAAGAAAAGCAAAGAAATTGTATTTCGTCCAACTCAAAAGCCAGAGCTTTGTGGGTGTTACCACACCTTTATTATTGCTTGTTCAGCTTTTGTTTCTGATATTTTGTATTCTTGTAATCCACACAAAATATCAGAGATGATTACGGGTCCTATCACAACCTCAATGAACAGATTGCATGTTAATTGAAATAAGGTCCTGACAGTAAGGAGAATTAGAGAGTCTCCTATTCTCTCCCGAAAGAAAATATCAGTACAAACTTCCTTAACCTTTTCTAACAGAAAGGTCCTATTTATTCTCATCTTTCTCCCTCCCAAGGTGTAACAAACTTGTAACAACCCTATATTCTGTTTTCTAGGCCTAAGTAACTACCCAGAGTCACCTGGCATCAACTTTTCTTTCCTTCCCTTTTGTCTAGTATAGGTAATCTTAATTGGGGGTCTAACACTGTATCACTTAATCTAAAATGGAAACAAGAGCTATTTCTTTTGAGGTATGCAATCAAATGCTTCTTCATTCACTTTTTAATGGTACCCTTTTAAGGTATGCTGCTCTGGTCATGGAAAAAATGGTGCTCTTTGTGTTCTTAGACAATCAATTCGCCCAGAGATGATAACTGAGGTCTGTCATTACTGTACCTTATTTCTTTCTTACTGCCTTCCATTTTCTATTTGTTATATGTACATGGAAATCAATAATGCTACTGCTATTCGTAGGACTATAAGGTGAAGTTCTATACGGATATGATTGTCTTTTGGTAACACGTTAGTCAGTGTTTTGAAAGGTTATCATATGATTGGTATGCTAAGTTGTTATAAGGTCTCACTGATTCAACATTTTCAACATTAGACATAGTGGTGGCATTGGGATTTGAAGTGTCTGTCTTTAAAAGCTGCTTCAAATGTCAGACTTTGCCTAACTCATTACATCTCTATGTGTGCCTGTTGGTTTTAGAATTGTCAAACTAAAAAGTTAGATTGATTGTGGTTTGTTTTGATGCACTCCTGGAACTTGTCACAAGATGTTAGCAATTAACGATATCCACAAGCTATATATTGCTTTTTCTATCAAATGTTAACATTTCTTGTGAAATACTTCTGTGCAGGTTGAGCTTCCTGGTTGTAAAGGTATTTGGACTGTGTACCACAAGAATGCACGTGGCCATGTTGCCGATTCATCTAAAATAGCTGCCAGTGATGATGAATACCATGCATATTTAATCATAAGCATGGAAGCTCGTACAATGGTAACCTCCTATTGCTTCTGATGGCAAAGTTATGTAGGAATTAGTGGGCTATCTCTTCTTGATGTGATACCAATCATATATGGTATCAGGGGAGGAAGGACAGGAGGAAACAATGTGAATTTGATATAAAAAGGTCAACCCACCTCTAAGTCTTTTTTCTCCATCCCACCTAAAAAGTATGTATGTTGCAGTTTGAAGAATTGATTTTTTCACTTCTTGTCCCTAGTCACTTTATTACTTCCTACTTTCTTGTTTCCCCACTACGGGAATTTGATCACTTATTTGTCCATTGCATCATAAGCCTGCCTTGTGATCACTCCATTCCTCAATCACCCTTATCATCTTAGGTATAGTTCCTACTCCTATCTTCCCGCAGTGCACTCATTTCTTGTAATCATAAACTATCTTGACACTTCAATAGAGAGAAAGCCTTCCTTATTTTCATGGCTTGTGAGTAAGCATTGTGTAATTCATATCTTATTGGGCTACTTATGGTTTTGCTGAGGATTAGGTGCTCGAAACTGGTGAGCTTTTGACAGAAGTCACAGAAAGTGTGGACTATTTCGTACAAGGAAGAACAATTGCTGCTGGGAACTTGTTTGGAAGGTTAAACAACAGTCTCATCTTAGCTACCAAGTTTATCTACATTGTTTCTGTTTACTCCCTTCCCCATCAGATGTTGTTTCTCTTCATCTCATTTTGAACCCTTCTACTGCTGTGGTAGGACTTATTGTCAGCGTTCTTAAACTGTTGATTATCTTTTACTATAAAATTATTGGACTTTTCCTTCACTCTCACTGATGTAAAATATATTTTTCATGTTTTCTTCTTGCGTCATTTTCTTGTTCTTCAGGCGTCGAGTGGTTCAAGTTTTTGAACATGGCGCTCGAATTCTTGATGGCTCTTTTATGACTCAAGATTTAAACTTTGGAGTTACTAACTCTGGATCCGGTCCTGGTCCTGAGGGTGTGAAAGTGATGGCTGTTTCTATTGCTGATCCATATGTATTAGTGAAAATGACGGATGGAAGTATTCGTCTTCTGGTTGGAGGTATGTGTTTGCATTGATCATTTTTTATGTGTGTAATCTTGCATTCTGATTGTCTTCTCTTAGATTGTAAGTTAACTTTGGAGAGATAATGTGGTGCCATAAACTTAATAACCTACATGTTATTTCTATTGCCGCCTATATGTTGATAAGAAAGAGCTACTTGCCATGAATCTGTAGCACTGAAGATTCCAAGAGCTTAGTTGATTGTGACTTTCTACTGTTGCTTGTGTTATTGTGCTCATCGAGTAGCTCAGTTTTGCTCTGTGCAGATGTCGCCAATTGATTATGGTTCTATATGTTTGTGTTAATTCTTGTTTCCTTTTTGCTCTTTCTTCTCATCTAAGATTTTTAACTTCTATCATCTTTCATGATGAATACCAGATCCTTCAACTTGTACTGTTTCTATAAACACTCCATCTGCCTTTGAAAGCTCAAAGAAATTGGTGTCTGCTTGTACACTGTATCATGATAAAGGACCAGAAGCATGGCTTCGAAAGACAAGTACAGATGCTTGGCTTTCCACAGGCGTCAGTGAGACCATTGATGGTGCTGATGGTGGACAACATGAACAGGGTGATATATATTGTGTTGTTTGTTATGAAAGTGGTGCCCTTGAAATTTTTGACGTGCCCAATTTCAGTTCTGTTTTCTTTGCGGATAAATTTATCTCTGGAAAGAGTCATCTACTTGATACCTTCCTACAGGAATCACCCAGTGATTCTCAGAAGGTGTTGAACAAAAGTTTTGAAGAAGTGGCTGGCCTTGGTAGGAAAGATTGTCTTCAAAATCTGAAGGTTGTTGAATTGGCTATGCAGAGATGGTCCGGACATCATAGTCGCCCTTTTCTTTTTGGAATTCTGACTGATGGGACAATCCTTTGTTACCATGCTTACTTGTTTGAAAGTACAGATAATACATCTAAAGTAGGTGATGTTGGTTCTGGATCGAATTCTATTGGAATAAGCAACATTAGTGCTTCAAGGCTTAGGAATTTGCGATTTGTCCGTGTTCCCTTGGATAATTACATAAGAGAAGAATTCTCAAGTGAATCCACAAGCCAAAGGATTACCATTTTCAAGAATATCAGTGGTTATCAAGGGTTTTTCCTTTCTGGGTTAAGACCGGCTTGGTTTATGGTGTTTAGGGAGCGAATAAGAGTTCATCCACAGGTCAAAAGTTTTGCCTTTTGCTAGAAACTTTTTTTTTTTATTTTTATATCCATTGACTTATTGCATAAGCAAGTGAAGATATGGTTACAGAATAACGAGTTAAAGTCTCATCTTGTGAAATTCTATTTTCCTGTTTTGAGCAGCTATGTGATGGATCTATTGTTGCGTTCACTGTTCTTCACAATGTGAATTGTAATCATGGGCTTATCTGTGTTACCTCACAGGTTCTTATGAATCTTTTCTGCCTGATCTTTTACATTTAATTATGTGCTTCGTCATTACAGCTTATCATCAACTAACAACCTTACAGGGAAATTTGAAGATTTGTCAACTGCCAACAGTGTCAAGCTACGATAACTATTGGCCAGTTCAGAAGGTGCTTTCTCCTTTCTTTTTCATCAGTATTCCTTTGTTAATGTTGTATACAGGTGACATTCATCAATGTGCTCACAATAACTCCTACATTTGTTAGATTCCACTGAAAGGAACCCCACATCAAGTGACATATTTTGCAGAGAGAAACCTATATCCACTTATTGTCTCTGTTCCTGTGAGTCTCCTTTGCATTAGTTGTGCATTTACTTTTTGATATTCTTTGCAAGTACAAGGTTTTTTGTTTTGGTCTGTTCTTTGCAAATATAATCTAAGTGTGCAACTTATGAACTGCCACATTTATTATACCTTGTCTGCCCTTAGGGGAGATGATTTTTCGACTGATGGACCATCAACTTGTTAGTATTGATGAATTCCAGTGGGGGGTGCTTAATGCTCTTGTCATAGAGTTAGTCAAAGTTTAATTTGGATAAAGCATAATGGTTAACTAGTTTGGGTATTAGGTATCTGTCAAGTAACTCCGACTATTCTATTAGTGCAATGTTTTGATAAATTTGTTCTTACATCAAAATTAGAAAAATTTCATCACCATATACTTCTTGATGATCTTAGCTCTGTGTACCTAGTATCATGTGAATATTTTACTAACTATATGTTTTATTCATGAGGTCTCTTTTAAACATCTTCGTTAGGTTTACAAACCATTGAATCAAGTCTTGTCATCATTGGTTGATCAAGAAGTTGGCCATCAGATTGAGAATCCTAATCTAAGTTCTGATGAGATGCACCAAACTTACTGTATTGAAGAGTTTGAGGTGCGGATCTTGGAGCCTGAAAAATCTGGTGGTCCTTGGCAAACTAAGGCTACAATCCCAATGCAAAGTTCTGAAAATGCCCTAACAGTGAGAATGGTTACACTCTTTGTAAGTATGCTTTTTTATTAATTCTTTTATCAAAAGTTTGTGCGAGTGAATGGTGTAAGTAATTGGCGGTTGTATATTGGCTCTGTTCCTTATGATTTTCCTTGAGAATGGTTAGTGTTTAAGGAGACAGTCATATCTGTCCCATCTGCATATCATTTTTATTTGCTTCTCTACTCATGTTAAAAGAGACATATAGCTTATGTAGACGTGTGAGGAAAAAGGAAGAAACTGGAGAATTCCAGCATGAACACTGTTTGGTGGAGAGGGAATTTGGTCATTTTTGTAACTTTCCATTAGTGCGTGAAGTACTGCATCTGTTTTGGTGACAATACGAGTTCATGTAAAATTTGGTCATCTACATTAGATATGCAACTTATCAAACTTAATATACAAAATACAGATTTTTCCTGTGTCTCTAATTAATTGTTGGTGTTCACTCAGACTCCATCTCTTGGCATTATGAAAGCAAATATCTATGTTATAGTACCAGGAGAAATTCTACTAGTTTGTTGCACTACTAACAAATTTTCAAGTAAAATGATAGGCCCTCTTAATACAAGATATTAAAATTCTCATCTAGGGAGATTATAACACCTCAAGATCTAAATAGATTTGGGGTGCTTAAAACATAAGAAAATTAGAAAACAAAAGGGTAAAAGCATAAGAGTTGCTGATCCTTGAAAGAATGTAAATCTTATTGAATGAAAAATATTGAATGAAAAACAAAACTATTAAAAGGAAAGACAGGGTCTTATCACCAATAAAAAAGTTACCAGTGACAGGCCCAAAACATATGAAGGCTAGGGTCTTTAGGGAGGAAAGGAAAGAGAAGAGAGAAATGTGACATACATGTGTGCTTTAACTTGTGTAGTACCCTTTTGCAGAATACAACTACAAAGGAGAATGAGACACTCATGGCAATTGGGACTGCTTATGTGCAAGGGGAGGATGTTGCAGCAAGAGGACGTGTTCTTCTCTTTTCTTTTGCAAAAAGTTCAGACAGTTCTCAGAATCTGGTGTGAGCCAGTTCATATTTTATATCCCTCTTTTTTCTTTTACCCTTTGGTATCACAAACCCAATACGCATATAAGTTTAGCATTTGCTTACATTCTTCCCCCCCAAATCTTGATACTACCACACTTGAATATATTGATTTCAATTTCTTTCAGGTTTCAGAAGTATATTCGAAAGAACTAAAAGGTGCTATATCTGCATTGGCTGCACTACAAGGTCATCTGTTGATAGCTTCTGGTCCTAAAATTATTCTACATAAATGGACTGGTACAGAATTGAATGGTGTTGCCTTTTTTGATGCTCCACCATTATATGTTGTGAGCTTGAATATTGTAAGTATGCCCAAGAAATCAAAATACTCTGGAAATTACCTCTCGAATTTTGTAGATCCTGGAAATATGATTTATGTCAGCCTTCATATCATGTCCTCTGATTTTGATTGCTGCACTTAACTTATCATGGATGCATTTAGTCTTTTCTCAAGAGTAGGGGAGGGAGAAATGGAACTGAGAATGAGGTTTAAAGATGCGGTTCTAAAATTTGAAACAGAAACATCTGGAGTTCATGTCTATGGGTTACTGTTATCAATAGTTACTGTTATCAATTAAGTCTGCAGTGCCAAACCAGTGGAATCTTTATAAAGGACAATGATGGATACTAAATTGGTAATAATGTTTTTCTGGTGCATTGATGTTCTGATTTTCTTGCTCTTTTGATTTGTCATTGCAGGTCAAGAATTTTATCCTCTTGGGTGACATTCACAAAAGTATATATTTTCTCAGTTGGAAGGAGCAGGGAGCTCAACTTAGCTTATTAGCCAAGGATTTTAGCTCTCTTGATTGTTTTGCAACTGAGTTTTTGATCGATGGAAGCACACTGAGCCTTGTAGTTTCTGATGAACAGAAGAACATACAGGTTAGCATATCTATAACTTGACAAAGTGCCATTCAGTGGCCAACACTTATAGTTGAATCCATGAAAAGGAAATTTGAGTTGGAACAATATTCAACCCTTGAATTGGGTGATTTTTTTTTTCAATTCAACAAGTTGGTTCTGCTCATTGCTAAATAGTTTGTAAATGTCAAAGCAGATATTCTATTATGCCCCAAAGATGTCTGAGAGTTGGAAAGGACAAAAGCTGCTTTCAAGGGCTGAATTTCATGTTGGTGCCCATGTGACCAAGTTTATGCGGTTGCAAATGCTTCCTACTTCTGACCGCAGTGGTGCTGCTCCAGGTTCTGATAAGACCAATCGGTTTGCTTTACTATTTGGTACCCTCGATGGTAGCATTGGCTGTATTGCACCTCTCGATGAGCTTACATTCCGTAGATTGCAAGCACTACAAAAGAAACTTGTTGATGCTGTTCCTCATGTAGCTGGCTTAAACCCAAGATCATTTCGGCAGTTTCGCGCTTGTGGAAAGGCCCATCGACCTGGCCCTGAAACCATAGTTGATTGTGAACTACTTTCCCAGTAAGTCTTCTTTCCATGAGTTATGGTTCCATTGGCTTCTTGCACAATCTCTCAGATTGATCATCAAGGTCATGTGGGAAAGGGTCGATTAAATTGAACTTTTTGTTTACCTATATTTCATCACGGTGCCGTGAATCCGTGCTAAATTCCATCTGGTTATTAAGTACATTTTTTTGTTGCCCTCTTCCCAATATATACTTGGTTTTGTCTTCGAGAATGTGTAGCATGAATTCCATTTGATCCTTTTAGAAGAAGACACTATCTTTACTGATCTGATGTGTGTGCCTGTATTTTACAGCTATGAGATGCTCCCATTGGAGGAACAGCTTGAAATTGCTCAACAGATTTCGACAACCCGGGCACAAATTTTATCAAATTTGAATGACCTTTCTCACGGAACAAGTTTCTTGTGATTAAGCTGACTAGAACTCGGGATGGCTGAAGTATTAAAGTCTAATGATAATTAAGAGGCAAGAGGCAATCATTCCTGCTTGCGAAATAGAGCTGTGATCTTCAAACTTCATGTGAACTGTTTACCCAAAATAAGCAGTTCGGAGTTGTCAGCAGTTAACCCCCTTCACATCAACTCCTTTTGTATAGTTCATTCTGCAACTAAAGTAAACGTCATGAACCAGGGTTGTACCTTTGAAGAAAGGAACATTGGTAACTTTTTGGTATTGTATGCTCTTTTTACGCACTTGATGAAGCATGGATGTTCAAATGTTGACTGAAAACGAGATAATTTTAGCTACTGTAACGAGTAAGCAAACCATGAGGTGTTCAATCTCCGCAGTTGAGAGTTTGGTGAGATCTGAATAATACTGAGATTTTATTCAGGTATGTCTTATTCACTTGTTAGGGGTGAAGAGCTACAGAATTGAGCATATATGCCTTGCATGAAGTATACAATGGAGCTATACTGGTTTTATCAAGATTTTGTTTCGACGACAAAGGTATGTGTACTATTTGTCGTAATGGACTTTATATATCGTATTAATATCCGAAAGATGATAAAAGAAAAACTATGTTGTCTGAGAGTTGTATTCATATAGGTATTAAGATAGTTGTAGATTGCAATTTTCATGGGATTGGCCGCTGTCTTGTGAACTGAAGTGAAAACTCCAGTGTGAGAACCAACTGTCGAATCAACATTCTTAGAAATGGCAGAAGGTGGCTGCGTTTTCTCATTCCTTGGTCTCTTTTTACCATCATCTGTAGGGCCCATTCTTTCCTCTTCGAGATCGCCAATACTCATTCAACCCATAAAGTCTGTTTCCATCTGGCCCAATTCTGATCCCTCGTCATTCAACTTCTCTCTTGCCCCAAATTCAACTTCTCTCTTGAGAGGCTGACGGACGTCTAATCGAACTATAACCCCCATTGGACTATCATTGAATATTGTGGACCATTTAGCATCATGGGCAATAAATTGATCGACAAAATTCTCCGACGACTCGGCAACCTCTTCTCGCATAAAATTAGGTCTTAAATATGAAACTAATAGCCAAACATCCACATACAGTAAAGGAATCTGTATAGGGATGGCAATTGTACCTGAACTTGATGGGTACCCGATAAAATTACCCGAACGAAGACGGGTATGAGGATCAAATTTTTACCCGTAGGGCGGATATGGGGGGTTAACAAAAATACTTATTGGGTATCGGGGCGGGTATGGGGATACCATCCCCCATACCTGTTTACCCGTTATATAGTAATTACAATTTTGTCATTATAT
>JANTPM010000007.1:32245972-32257953 GCA_025434745.1 Erythroxylum divaricatum
ATGAAGATTAAAAGAGTAAATAAGTAAAAATGATATGCAAAATATTTAAGTAAATAAAAATACAAAAATACATAAGGAACTTATTTTTCTATTTAAGTCAAATATAATAGTAATTATATATTAAAACATAATTTTATTTGAAATTAGAAAATTATACTAAAAAGAATTTATATTAACAATCTACATAAAAATGATTTTTTAATTGAATTGTATAATTTTCAAAATTTTTAGATATTTAATAAAAATTTGAATATTTAAATAATTTAAGCATATTTATTAAATTTAATTAAATTTCGTTAAAATCAACAAATTCCGAGGGAGTACGGAAACGAGGGGGCATTCATTTGAACACAATTACTAAATGTCTAATCCGACGGGGAAAACCGAAATTACGAAGGGTTTAAGTAATCCAACGGGCAACGGCTAAAGCTGCGTCAACCGCTAAACCCCGAGATCACAAGCCCTAATTCGATTTCTCTCCTGCTTCAGCAATTAACAGGAGAGAACCCGCCAGGCCTATCCCTTCGTTAGTTTTCGCCAACAATTCAGAACTTGAGGAGAAGAAGATGAAGAAAAGGGTCGATCTTGAAACCGCAGAAACTGATTCGTCGATCAAGACCACGACGACTACTAAGAAGAAGAAGAAACTGATGGAAGAAGATGAATTCTCGGAGGAGAAGAAGAGAGACAAGAAGAAGAAGCGCAAAGTTGTGGAAATCGAGCCCCGAGGTGGAGAAGAAGAAGAGGGGAGCGAGAGCAGCTCGGAGCTGGTTGAGCCTCAGGTAAGTGTTGAGAGATCAAAGAAGAGTAAGAAAGCGAAGAAGGAAAACGACGGCGTAGAGGAGGAGGCCAAGGGCGAGGATCCAAATGCTGTAACTAGGTTTCGGATATCGGAACCGTTGAGAGAGAAGCTGAAGTCCAAGGGAATCGAGAACCTGTTCCCGATTCAAGCCGGGACTTTTGATGACATTCTCGACGGTTCAGATTTGGTTGGACGGGCACGGACTGGTCAGGTAAATTTTGTTTTTATTAGCTATTATTTGTGGGTTAAAGATGTGATTTGTGAGGATCTTGGTTGGGTTAATTTTTCAGGGTAAAACACTGGCTTTTGTGTTGCCTATTTTGGAGTCTTTAACAAATGGTCCTGCAAAAGCATCGAGAAAGACGAGCCATGGCAGGCCTCCGAGTGTTTTGGTGCTTTTGCCCACCAGAGAATTGGCTATTCAGGTATGTTATGAGCGAGTTTAATGTTCTTAGCTATTATATGGAGTTTGCATAACTTTTGATGTTGTTATTTGTCGTGTTTGTAGGTTTTTGATGATTTCAAATTTTATGGTGGAGTGGTGGGCTTGACATCTCTCTGTTTATATGGAGGAGCCTCCTATAATACACAGGAGTATAATTTGAGGAGAGGTGTGGATATAGTTGTTGGAACCCCTGGTCGCATTAAGGTACCCATTTGTTGTGATTATCTTCAAGATTTTGTTCTAGAATTTGATAACGGTGTGGAATTTCTCCGATACGTGTCTTTAGTTATCATATAATGACTTAGATGGATCCTTTGTTTAGGACCATATTGAAAGAGGCAACATTGACTTCAGTGTGCTGAAGTTTCGTGTGCTTGATGAAGCTGATGAAATGCTGAGGATGGGTTTTGTCGAAGATGTTGAATTCATTCTAGGTATGTAGCTGTGAGAGTGATTGGTGATCCACTATGTAAGACTTACTGTTATGCATTTGAGGCCGGATTCTGTTTCTTTGTAATTCTTTGTTCTGAAGTTTTTTTTTTGAGAAATTCTTTGTTCTGAAGTTGCAATCATCTTTCCCTGGATTAATCTGTATAGTGTGAAGTAGTAATTTGTTTTGTAAACTGGCTATGAAGTACAAAATAAAAGTTGAAGGTACTAAGCTTATGTTTGAGAATGACTAAAGTATTTGTCAGAAAGTTAGATATAAGTTCTTAAATTTGGAGTGAAGGGAGGGGTGTTATCCTTGTGTTTGTAAATGGTGCGCCTGGATTAATTATTGTTTGTCATTTTTGTACGTGGTGCTTACTAAAATTTAGGTGTTTCACTGAACATATTACTGTTTCAGTACATGACATGCACTATATAAGTTCTGTTTTTTGCTTTGTTGGATTGTGTGGTCTGTTTAGCGGGTTGGTCTATGTTTTGTGTTTTGAAGGAAAAGTAGAAGATGTAAGCAAAGTTCAGACACTTCTCTTCAGTGCTACCTTGCCAGACTGGGTGAAACATGTTTGTCTCTTAACCATGATTCTGTTTTTTTCTGAATCAAGTTTCGTTTGATGTGTCATTTGCATTTTACTGATTATTCATCTGTACTATCTTTCTTTGAATTACCAGATTGCTTCTAGATTTCTAAAGCCATCTAAGAAAACCATAGATCTTGTTGGTAATGAGAAAGTGAAGGCTAGTACGAATGTCAGGCATATTGTACTGCCTTGTCTGACTTCAGCAATACCTCAGGTTATTCCGGATATAATCCGTTGTTATAGCAGGTTGGTTTCTGTAACTCTTCCATTTGTAATGTTTAAATCATTTTTTCTTGTAAAGCTTCTTTTCATCCTTTTCCGCTTATACTTGTTTTTCTTTTTCAGCGGAGGCCGAACAATTGTTTTCACTGAGAAAAAGGAATCTGCAAATGAGCTTGCTGGGTTGCTGCCTGGAGCACGAGCCTTACACGGGGACATTCAACAGTCTCAACGTGAGGTAAATTGTTCTTGTAGTGATGCAATTGTATTGTTTGAATATTCTTCTGCAAGTAAATGTAGCAACACAATTCTGGTGGAAGCTGAAATCTGTTACAGTTGCTTTTATCCATCATGTGGTAGCCCAGGAAGTGGATTCCCTGGCAATATCATCGACCCCTGTCTACTTTGATGATGACTATAATGATGTATCTAGCGAAAAGTTCATTTATGCTTTATTAAGTTGCTAATGGGACTTCATTTGAAATTTGAACTTATCAAATGCATTTGTTTATTTCTTTTAATTTCCGTACTGATGAGAGATGTGATTCCTGCAGGTTACTCTTTCTGGGTTCAGGTCAGGCAAGTTCATGACATTGGTAGCGACCAATGTAGCTGCACGTGGATTGGATATTAATGATGTTCAACTAATAATTCAGGTGAATGCCTGCACGCTGCATTTAGTAACCTGCTCTGTTTTGTTCTCTTCCAATGAACTGACATCATACCAATTTTTAGTGTGAACCTCCACGTGATGTAGAAGCTTATATACATCGATCTGGGCGCACAGGAAGAGCAGGTAACCAAGAATTGCTGCATTATATTTCTCTTGAACGTATTTATTCGAGAACATACTAACATGCATTATCATCCTCAGGCAATACTGGGATTGCGGTTATGCTCTATGATCCCAGAAGGTCCAATGTATCTAAGATAGAGCGGGAATCTGGTGTGAAATTTGAGCATGTAAGTGCACCTCAGCCTGTTGACATAGCGAAAGCTGTTGGCACAGAAGCAGCTGAGTCAATAACTCAAGTGGCAGACAGGTATACTTGCTATTTTTTATTCCACCATACATTTGAACTGCCCTTCATTTGTTTATAAAAGTAATCATATGGTACAAACATTGCAGTGTGATTCCAGCATTCAAATCTGCTGCAGAGGATCTGTTGAATACCTCTGGATTATCACCTGTCGATCTACTTGCAAAAGCACTCGCCAAGGCTTCTGTAAGTTCTTTTTCTGTTTCTTCCATCCAGTTATTATGCTTTAGTATCTTAACCTGGACTGGAGATATTTTTGGGTTATCAATGCAGGGTTATACTGAGATAAAGAGCAGGTCCCTTCTTACATCCATGGATAACCATGTTACATTGCTTTTTGAATCTGGAAGACCCATCTTTGCACCTTCGTGAGTTCTTTTTTCTTTTTTGTGTGGTTTTCAAACTTTCACATTTTACTCAATTATGATTCTAAATATGCAAACGCTGCTGAATATGGGAATAGAAAGTAGTCCCTTAAGTAAGGGACATAGAAAATAAGGTCCTTGAGCTTTAGAACATAGAAACTATGGTTCTTGCTGCAGGTGATTAGATTCATCTTTGAGATGATGGTACTAATATGATGTTCTTAGAGAGGGTTGATGTTAAGCTTGGCCAATTTAAAAAAAGATCAGTTTGCAGATTTTGGTTCTGGATAAGTACTGGACTAAGATATAGGAGAATCTTATATTTGTTTTTCTGGGTTAACTGAATCTTTTGTCCAATACATTTTCTTTTCTGGGTTTCTTTCAGATTTGTTTTTAATGTTCTGAGGAGCTTCTTGCCTGAGAATAAGGTTGAGTCGATAAAGGGATTGACCATTACAGCTGATGGAAAGGGCGCAGTTTTCGATGTGGAGAGAGAAGATTTGGATGCCTTTCTAATTGGTAATGTTTTGCTTACTGAGCTTTTTCCAACTCTAAGTTGGCTTCTATACACAGTACTTATTTAATTAAAGTTCCTTTAATAGATATATCATTCTTCCAACCATTCAGTTCATGTATATGCTGCTCAGAGTCGTCTGATAATGAAGCTCTGTTTATACCTATTATTCAGGTCAAGAAAATGCAGCCAACGTAAGCTTAGAGGTTTTAAAAACATTGCCTCCTTTACAACAGAGAGACCAATCTAGGGGAAGGTTTGGTAATGGTGGTTGTGGTCAGGGTGGCTTTAATGATTGGAATGGTGGCGGTAGCAGGTTCAGGTTCTCTGGCGGAAGAGGTAGCCGCGGTGGTAGAGGTGGCGGATTTTCCGACCGAAGGAATGATAGGTTCGGTGGTGGTGGTAGAGGTCGAGGTCGAAGCAATGGGAAGAAATGGTGAAAGATCTGAAAGATCACAACTTCGTTATCATAGTTGAAGGAAGAAAAATGCAAAACACTGCCTTGCCGGCCTGGCTCGAGAGGATTGTAACACCATTGTATCGAGTCAATCTTGCTCCCAATTTTTAACTTATTTTCTATATAGGTTATGATTTTTTTGGGGGAATTTTACAGGCACCCCTCCATTCTAGAGTTCATTTTTTGTTGGAAATGTAAGATTTTGATATATATATATATATATAACTATAGACAGAATTTATGTATTCATTCTTTCCTTGATCAAAGGTATTCAAGCAAGTTTTATTGGTTACAGAATTTTTATTAGATAAATTATATATAATTAAACAATAACCAATCGTAGGTAAAGTGCCACGTGTCAAATGCCCACTTAAAAATAATCAGCACAAGCTGAGAAGTTGTAAGAACACCAGGTACCGTTCCAGACACATCTACGGTTTCGTTTTCAACCTCACTTGTTCAATTAAACACGTGACTCCATCAAACTCGCATGGAACTTCAATCTCTGTAATTTTACTGTGTAGTTCTCTATACTCTGTGACAAGATACAATTTTTGATCATGGGATGCTGCAGAAGAGCAAGACTCGCGCTTGATGCGTTTCGAAGCTATTCTTCCAAGATTATACCCAGAGCTAATGCAGTCAAAGAATCAACTTCTTCAAGAATCTACCAAAATGGGTCTTCTTTTTCTTCCTCCAATCCAGCTAAGTTGCCTTCAAACTCTTGTCTTTCTCAAAGATTCGGTTTAGGTTTTGGAATGGGAGCAAGCAAGGTTCAGTACAATCCCTTTCTTGATGTTGGTGCCAAGAGGTTTTACTATGTTGATCGATACAAAGTTCATCACTTTAGGCCTAGAGGCCCTACAAGGTGGTTTCAGAATCCACGCGTTGTTTTGATCGTCGTGTTAGTGGGTTCTGGCGCTTTCATTACTGTGTATTATGGGAACTTGGAGACGGTACCTTATACTAAGCGAACACATTTTGTTCTCTTGTCGAAATCCTTGGAAAGAAAGATTGGGGAGAATCAATTTCAGCAAATGAAGCAGGCGTTTAAGGGTAAAATATTGCCTGCAATACACCCAGAAAGTATTAGAGTTCGTTTGATTGCAAAAGATATCATAGAGGCTTTGCAGAGAGGTTTAAAGAACGAGCAAGTGTGGAGCGATATGGGGTATGCGTCTTCGGAGAGTGATAGGGCATATCATGATGCTACTCACCAAAATTTGAAGGCATTGAGTGAAGGTGAAACAAATTGGTACAAAGACGATGAATTTCTTGATGATAAGTGGGTTCAACAGACTAGGAAGAAGGGACAAGAGAAAGGATCAAGGGCAGAGACCTCGCATTTAGACGGGTTAAAGTGGGAGGTTTTGGTTGTTGATGAGCCTGTTGTGAATGCTTTTTGTTTGCCTGGTGGGAAAATTGTTGTATTTACTGGGTTGTTGGAGCATTTTAGAAGTGATGCAGAGATAGCAACTATTATTGGTCATGAGGTATAGACATGTTTTGTTGCTTGAAGTATAGTTTGTGTTTCTGCTCCTGTTTGATAGTGTTGCTAATCCTTAAAGTTTGTATTTGAGAAGTTATTCGTGCACTCTACATTTACATTTAGGTTGGCCATGCAGTAGCTCGACATTCAGCGGAAGGGATAACAAAGAATCTATGGTTTGCTATTTTGCAACTTATCCTTTATCAGTTCATTATGCCTGATCTTGTCAATACGATGTCCGCGCTCCTGTTGAGGCTTCCTTTCTCCCGAAAGTAGGTTCTTTCACCAGTGATTATTTCATTGATATTTAGTTATTATGTCAATTTTACTATCATATATATGTTGGATTTTTAATATGAAGTAGATGCATAGTTCATGTAGAACTAAGCAAGCCCTCAAGTCTAAATTACCTTATGACACTTATACTTCTTACATTCATCAAATCATAATATGTTTAACAATTATTAGCTATGTTCTGCAGATAGAATTGGAGTTTTTAGGTGTTTGTGAATAGAACATAGACTGATAAGGTGTTGAGTTGCAGTCTCCTGAAGTAGTTTATAAGTTTTAATGCTACGACATCAAATAAGTTTTGATTCGATAAAACCATTTTGGAGGGCTATTTACCATTGTTAACACATCGATTCTTTGGATTTATGTATTTAGTTGATCATGTCAATATTGGTGGTTTAATCTTGCGGGCCTGCTAGCTCACGAATATGAGAATTATCTAAGCTTCTGTTTGTCTCGTCATCTTCTAAGATGTCACTATGGTTAAAAGGGAAGTGAACACTTGCATTTTAGTCAGGGCTTATGAAAGGAAAGGAATAGAAAAAGGGTAAAGTCCAATATGTGATTCCCGGATAATGAAATGTAGTGTAGTGCTTGGTTGCTATCGAATTAGTAGTTCATGAGATGTCATAATAGCAATGTCCTTGTAGATCCTTGAAAATCATTGTGTTAGTCTAGCTTATGAGGTAAATGTTGATTCATCTTGAAGTTTATCTTGTTGGGATGGTTGACTTTACTTGCTGTAACTTTTGATAATTATTTCTTGCATATCTAACTCATCAAATCCCAGCAAAACATGCATCAAATCTGGCATCAACATTGTCATTCTGAACGAAAATCGGGATAACTTTGTTGGGATAGTTCCGTTACAAACTTATCCGAAAGCAGAAACATATACCACGGTTATCATAGTCCTGCTGTCAAGTTTCCTGAATGCATACTGAATCCTTTTTTTCTGCATTATTGTTATCGTGAGGAAGTTAATACATGCTTGCTTTATGTTATGTTCTAAACTAAATATGTATACAAGCCATTAAGCAGAATCATGCATGGTGAATGCTTTATGCAAGAGCTTTGCCTCATTCCTGCGATATTTGTTTCAGGATGGAGATAGAAGCAGATTACATTGGACTGTTATTGATAGCTTCAGCCGGATATGATCCTCGAATCGCGCCTAAAGTATATGAGAAACTGGGAAAGGTCACTGGTGATTCTACCATGAGAGATTATCTTTCTACCCATCCATCCGGAAAGAAGAGAAGCCAATTGCTTGCTCAAGCTGAAGTCATGGAAGAAGCTCTTTCTATTTACAGGGAAACCATGTCAGGACGAGGACTTGAAGGCTTTTTCCTTTAGCAGCCAAAACAAAACTCAATCTTTGTACTTGAAACTGAGTCTGGTTCTGAAGTTTTATCAAAGCTTCGTGCTGTTGAATTCTTTCCAACCGAAATTCTCAAATCTCCATACTTTTCTTTTGTTTTCTGTGTCAACTGTAATTTTCTTTTATGAAAGATCATCATTGATGAATTTGAGTGACAAATTTAGTTGCATTTCCAATCTGTTCTTCACTTCCCTTTCCCTAAGTTGAACTCAGATCTATACCAACATTATGTTGGAAAGCGAAACCCAAAGGTTCGCTTTCAGGAACGCAATCGCTCGATTGATTGAGACATGTAAGAACACCACAGAGCTTAAACAAATCCATGCACAGATCATAGCATCACCTAAATTGGCCAAAAGAGACCACGAATTCTTGATTTCTCGTCTTCTGTACTTTAGCGCCATTTCAATTCCACGCTTTCTCAGCTACGCCATTAGTGTGTTTCAGCGAATACAAAGCCCAGACCTTGGTATTTACAACATAATGATAAGAGCCTACGCCACCAAGCGAGAGAGAGACTGCGATACCCTTTGTTGCCCTGCTTTGAAATTATTCAAGCAAATGCTTTCTAATGGCATCGCTCCTGATAGCCTGACGATTCCCTTTCTTGTAAAGGAATGCACTAGGCGGTTCGATATAGGCTCGGGTCGGTGTCTTCATGGTCTAGGAATCAAATCAGGGCATTCTGGTGACATTTTTGTACAAAACTCGCTGACAAGCTTTTACTCGACATGTGGATGCGTGGATAGTGCAAGGAACCTGTTTGGTGAAATGTGTGACAGAGATGTTGTTTCGTGGAATTCGATGATTACTGGGTACTTGAAAAGGGGAAATCTTGATGAAGCACTGAGGTTGTTTCGATCGATGAAGAACAAGAATGTTATTTCGTGGAACTCAATCATAACGGGATTCGTACATGGTTGCCGGACAAAAGACGCGTTTGATCTTTTCCGTGAAATGCTGTGTTTGAATGAAGATGATAACAACATGGTGAAACCAGATAAGATCACAATTGCTACTGTACTTTCAGCGTGTGCTCATGTTGGTGCCTTTGATCAGGGGAAGTGGGTGCATAGTTTCTTGACTAGAACTGGCATTGAGTGTGATATGGTGATCGGAACAGCATTGGTGGACATGTATGGTAAATGTGGGTATCTACGAAAAGCTCTCGACGTGTTCGAGGAAATGCCTGAGAAGGACACTTTGGCATGGACCGCCATGATATCAGTTTTAGCCCTGCACGGCCATTGTAAAGAGGCATTTGAAGCTTTTGAGAAGATGGAAGCAGAAGGTGTGAAGCCTAACCACATCACATTTGTTGGGTTACTGTCAGCTTGTGCTCATTCAGGATCAGTAGAGAGAGGTCGTCAATGTTTTGAGCTCATGACCAAAGTTTACTTGATTGAACCACAGGTGCATCATTACGCTTGCATGGTAGATATACTTAGCAGAGCAGGGCTTTTACAGGAAGCTGAGAAGCTTGTTAGAGGAATGCCATTGAAGCCTGATGTGTTTGTTTGGGGAGCATTGCTTGGAGGGTGTCAAATCCATGGTGATGTGAAGTTAGGGGAGAGAGTTGCAAAATGCTTGATTGATCTGGAGCCATTAAACCATGCTTTCTATGTGAACTTGTGTGATATATATGCAAAAGCAGGTAGGTTTGAGGATGTGAAGAGAGTGAGAGCTCTTATGAAGGAGAAAGAGATAAGGAAGGAAGTTGCAGGATGCAGCTTGATTGAAGTTGACGGGACTGTTCATGAATTCTCAGTAACAGGTTCAGCTGAGATTGTAACAAAGCAAATTGCTTGGATCTTAAATGCGTTAAATGGTGAGATTAAGTTTAAAGATGATATGAATTGGGTACAATACTATATATTGGAGATACAATGATCCATTTTTTCTGCACCAATTTGAAGGAAGAATATATGGATAGTCTTAAGGCTTAGACCCTTTCTAGAGGGCTTTCTCGGATAAGGATGACAATGGACTAGTTCGATATCAAATTGGTTCGGAGTCTTCCGACTCGAGCCATGTAAAGGTATTCCAAATGCAAAAGTCATAACAGGAAATATACCTCCGAAGAACATTTGATAATTTTTCAGGAGAAATTTGATAAATTTTGAGTTGAGGGATTTCTCCGAGAAATACTTAAAAGTATAAAATAACGTCTTCTTTTATTTGAGTCCGAGATTCGGTTGCTTGGGCTACCATGTTCATGATTAGGCCTTTATACATTGACATTGATCCAGCCCATTTGATATGATGGGTTGAACTCAAAAATTAATGAGTTTTAATCATAATAATTAGTATTGGGATTGAGTTTAAAAGTTAAGCCCAAAATATTTAAGGACCGAATTTAGATTATATTAAAATTTTAAAAACTTTATCTTAAACCAATATTTATAAATAATTTATAATTACTTTAATTTTCAATTTTATTTTAATTTATATTTTGTATAATATTTATTTTTACAAATTACGATTATTATAATTATATTAAGTGATTATATTTTAATTTCAAAATAATTATACTTTTTAATTTTAATAAATGACTCGATAAATTATTTATATTCTATGTAATTACTATTTTTAATATTAAATTACTAATTGAACTAAGTTTAAATTTAAAAGTTATTAAGTTTTAAAAATTTTAAAAATAAAATTTATTTAGGACATGAATATGACCTTAAATTTTTTTAAAATAGTTTGAGCTTTAATTAAACTCGATGTAGGTCATCCAACCTAAAGTCTACTTCACATCCAAATTGACTAAGTTCATGATACATTTCGTAATTAAGTGCCATTCTTTTTAACTTTTTTTGAGGGTTTACTTTACACCAATATTTTAAAAATTAGATCGAAAGTTAAATAGGTAAAATAAAAAATTTAAAAGGTTTAATCTATATTAAATTGTCATAAAATTAAAGATTTTAAAATACGGTTGCAAAAATATTGTATCTACTCATTGAATAATTTAAAATTTAATTGAAAAAAGATTATTAAATAAAAATTAATTAATTAATTTAATTTATAAAAATTTATTAATTAATAAAAATTGACTAATTAATTAATAAATTAATCAATTTTTAATAATAATAACTATTAAAATAGATTAAATCAAAAAATTAAAAATCAAACTAAAATATTAGGCGATTCAAAATTTTTACAATTAGAATGATCAAACCGCATAGGTTTTTTTTTAATCATTTCTCTACACTTAATTGCCACTTCTTCTTAATATCCTGAAACATGCATGGGAATTAAGTTCTATTTTCTTGGCTGTGCTACAACCAAATATCCTACGAAACATGAGAACAGCATCGCCAATTAAGGGATTCTCCGATCTCCGCACTTACAATTTATCGCCAAAATCATCTCAAAGTCTCCAAATTTTTAATGTTTTTTTGTGTGGTTGTTTTTAGTTTTTATTTTCTGTTTTTAATTTTTATTTTTTAAAAAAAATTAAAGCCTTGTTGAAATTTGTAACATAAAAACTGAAAATAAAAATATGTTTGATTGAGATTTCTAATAAACTTATTATTATTATTATTATTAATTATTGTTATAAAGTTTCTACTTATTATTATTATTATTATTATTTATTGTTAATAATAATAATATTATTAATTATTGTTATAAAATTTTTACTTACTATTATTATTATTATTATTGTTAATAATAATAATATTGTTAATTATTATTAATTATTGTTATAAATTTTCTACTTACTTTTATTATTATTATTATTATTGTCATTATTATTATTAAGTTATTCTTATTATTATTAATTTTATTATTATTATTAATTGTTAATAATCATAATAATATTATTTTTATTATTAATTTTATTATACTAAATTAATTATCTTATTATTATTAATTATTTATTATTATTATTATTATTATTATTATTATTATTATTATTATTTCAAGATAAAAATCAGGGTTATGTT
>JANTPM010000007.1:32266299-32285879 GCA_025434745.1 Erythroxylum divaricatum
AAATAATATTATATAAATCTCAAAATAAACGTGAAGATGAATTTGTGAGTATTGTGAAAATTATGTGTAAAATATAAAGATAAAAGAGACTAAAAATAAATTCATTAATTGATTTTAAAAATCTACCTGAAAAAATTCTTTTTTTTAGAAGCTTCAAAATTGAGCTTATTAAAAAGTTGTATTTTGGCTGCCAAAAAGTTTATATATATTAAAAATGTGCTTTTTTTTTCATTTTATAGCCAATCACTCATTTAAACAAACTTTTGTGGTGAAAAAAGTATTTATTCACTCTCCAAAAGTTTAACCAAATATATAGCTTATTTTGGAATAATTATAACATCTTCTTTATATAAGCTTAAAATGTAACATAATTACATAATCTATAACGTATTCTTGATACATCTTTGGATTAAATTACAATTTAAGGGCATGTGACAAGCACGTGGAAAGAAAAGAAAAACATAAATATAAGATTAAATTAGGAAGATTATGATCGTCACAATCATCATACAATCTCCAAACTTAAATTAATTATATGTCTAGAGAATGAGATCAAATCTGGAACATGGCTAGCAAGTTATAGGAACAGAAGATCTTGTTCATGCCAAGGAATCAATCGTGTATCTCGAGAGTCTTATCATTATCTGGCTATAAAAAGGAAGAATAATACATATATTCCAATCATCATGTGTTGTACATGTCGAGGATCATATGAGATTATGGAAATTTAATGTTCTGGCATCTGCTAGAATTAGAATACATGAAGTTCATTCATATGTGTATCATTGATTCAGTACAAATTTAGTGTTATGTCTCTTTTAAAAAAAAACTGAAACTAACTTCTAAAATTATGAAAGAAATTATATAATTATCAAAGTTTTTAAAAAATAGATATGAAGTTAAACCAGCAAGACAAGAGTTTTGAAGTTTAAAAGATCTAATCGGTATTAAATTGTCATAAAATCGTTTAAAGATTAAATAAAAGTAAATAATTTAAAAATTGCTTAAAAAAGACTATCTTTATTATCGAAAAATTTAAAGATTAATTAAAAAGAAGAATTTTAAATAAAAATTTATTTATTTATTTTAATGTATAAAAATAATTAATTTATGAAAATTAGTTAATTAATAAATAAAATAATATGTTTATAACAAAAAAATTATTAAACTAAATCAAACAAAAAAGTTAAAATTTGCACTAAAAAGTTTTCCGTTCAAAGTTTTTACTGTTAAATCGACCGAACCGGTTCAGTTTTTAAATAAAACTATACTTTTTAATTGGAAATAGCAAAAAATTTAGTATAAATTAATTAAAATTAAAATTAAAAAACTAAAATTAAAAAAAGTGAGTTCAATTAAAATTTGGATAATTATCATTATCATCGTTATCATATCCGATTTGAAGTTTCGCAATAAAAGGTCTGAAAAAATTTGATAATACACCGTCCGTAAAATTTAGATAATTATATTTGACTTTATTACGCCTTTACCAACTTCAATATAGATTACAGAATCAACCCTTCAAAGGGTGGCTGGCTATGGCCATAAATCCAACTTAAACTGAGGAAAAACCTGAAGGAGTTTTATATTTTTTCAGCATCAATCGGATGCCAATAAGGGTCATAATGGAGACCAAGAGAAGAGATCAGTGGCAATCCTTTCGACTTCAAAATCTTAAGCTTGACATTCTTAGCATTGACCACAACGTTGTCGAGCCTATGCAGTCTCTTGTATCCGACAGTAGTTCCATTGGCAACCTTAATACCATCCACGTAAACCTCATGCAGTTCGATTCTCTGTCCTAAACCAATGGCTTCCTGAATCCTGACAACGTTGAACTTTGAGCTGCCATAGCATGAAACTTCAATCCAGTTCCCAGTACCCTTGTGGTGGTGCTCATGATCGTCGTCACTTGGGGTCCAATATGTCCATAAATGGTCACCGTCTAACACGTTTTCAGGTCCAAATGGTCCGTCTTTGCCTCCTCTTTGGCTGCTGGATTTCACCGAGCATTCCTGTGCCAAGTTCCTTGAAAAGATCGTGTCAATGGCGACTCTAAACTCTTTCAATCTCTGAACATCGGTGTCAGATATGAGGCCTGTTGAGTTAGGAGGCACGTTGAGTAGGAGCAGACAGTTTCTTCCCACAGAATTGTAGTAAATCTCTAACAATTCGCTTAGCTTTTTTGGAGACTCCGATTTATGCCAAAACCATCCTTTCCTGATAGAAACATCGCATTCTGCTGGTAGCCAATCAGTCCCTTTTGGATCACCGGTGTTAAGATAACTGCATTAGAGTTGAAATTAGGAAATTTAGCTAGGTACGTAGTCCAAGTGTTATATTACACATTAAAGGCAGCCATTGATGTCGTCCATCCGAGAAATAAGCATCGAAGTTAAAGTTGGTTGGAACAAGAACAATCTTAAAGTTACAGTAATATGTCTCTTATAATAACTCGTATTATGCCAAACACTTTCCTTCTACTGATTCGAAAATGATGCCACCATTGTCGTCATCATCATACCTAGTCTAAAAAATAATTCTAAAATGATGTCATTTTTAACATATGAATATATGACACTACAAGATGTCGCTCTGAATTAAGTGCTAAGATAATCACTCTTTTGCAAACATTACTTAAGCAAAAATTGAAAGATGGGAAAAGGCAAGCTCAAATAATTCACCTCACAATCTACCCAATGTCTTATTGGATAAGAAGAAGACAAACCTACTTGGATTTGGATTAGGTTGGCAGGTTACTTACTTCACAATACTTCCATTTCCTATAGAAAGTGCAGTCCGGTTAATGGTGGACCAGCAGGTACTTCCAGCGAACCCCTTTTCATTTCCAACCCATCGGACGTCAGGTCCGGCGTCGGAAAATATATTGATCGAACTCTGCAACTCCTTCACCATTGCAAACCAATCCCAGAAGTAATATGACATGTTTGGAGCATTAGGTCCTTTAGCTCCGTCTAACCATATCTCCCTAACATCGGTCCCATAACTATAACATACACCATAAACAAATCTAACCCATGTTAGAATCAATCAATCTCCGTGATTTCCATGAAAATGTTCAGTAAAATAAGACCAAAAGATTCGATCTTTATCCAGTAAAAAGTCATTTACTTACTCTCTTAGTAACTCTTGCAATTGAGCCAAGTAGTACTCGTTATACTCCAAGTTTTTTCCGTATCTTTTGTCATGTTCATCCCATGGAGACAGATACAATCCAACGTCGATCCCACCTTGTTTGCTTGCCGCCGATACAAGTTCTTGAACAACGTCTCCATGGCCGCTCTTCCATGGACTGTTCACCACTGAATGCTCAGTGTACCTGGAAGGCCACAGGCAGAAACCATCGTGGTGTTTCGCCGTGAGTATCATGAGGGATATTCCAGCCTCCGCCGCCGTATTGACCCACTGGTCGGCGTTGAGACCGACGGGGTTGAATATGGCGGGGTTCTCTTTGCCTGTGCCCCGCTCCAAGTCGGTGAACGTGTTGACTCCCAAGTGAAGGAACATGATCACTTCTCTTTGTTGCCATTTCAACTGGGAAAACGCAGGTAGTGGTAAGAGTGGCAGCGGCGGCGTAGTTGTTTTCTCCGATTGCGAAATGGCAAGCTTCCAAAGTTGAAGCAACGTCACAACGTACATAAGGCAATGGAAAAGCTTGGCCATGACAACAATGGCTATGTCCTGCGTACTGCTTTTTAGCAAGGTTTGATCTTTTCTATTGCTTTCTGTGCCAAGAAAGAAAGCTGCTTTCTGTAGAACATTAGAACTTATAGCTTAAATCCAATCTTGACCCTATACTATCCTTTGAAGGCAATCAATTTGGACCACTCCTATTTGTACATGTACACACGATGAGTAAACCCTATGTTTGGTTTAGTGTCCATAACCCTGCGGAGGACGGTGGACAAGGACGGAAAAGTCCTGTCTCATTTGATGATTTTTGTCCTATCCTAAAAGTACATGGATACAAAATCTTGTCCGTTCGTTTTCTGTGATAAAAAAACACTTTCCAACGGATAATTAATATAATTAATAAGATAATTAATATTAGTAGAGTTGCAAATATATTTAATATAAATATTGACATAATTATAAAATAACCATTAAATTACATCTTTCTAATACATTATACTGTAGGGGCATTTTTGACATTAAACACTGTTTTTATTCTGTCCACTGCAACCAAACATATTTCTGTCCGTAGGACAAAGATAATTTTTTCTGTCCTGTCCATTGCAACTAAACATCTCACTGTCTTCAATTCTTATTCTACCTTGTCTTATCCTGTCTTATCTTGTTGACGCTAACCAAACAGACAAAAGTGAAAGAATAAGTATAAAAGGACAAGGGAAGAAACGATAAAGCGAGGAAAGATTCTAATAAGCTTAAAGCAGGCCAAGGAAGAAGTGTGAAATGGATTCGATGTCCATAATCATGAGTGTGGTTTTGATTGCAAGTCTTGTTTTGATGCTATTTTCTTTGTTATGGTTCGTGCTGGTTTCATGTCACCGTCACTCATTCACGGGTTGCGGTGGATTTTCTTGTCTCATCATCTGTCTGCTTATCATGCAAGAGTCCATAAGCATAAAGTTTGATTCTTTTGTTTTTTTTTTTCTTTCACGACTTGTCTAAGAAAGATCCCAATTATATAAAGATACCTTTAAGTTATTCATACTCAGACTAATCATCGTTTAAACTGGGTAGATTCTTTGCAGGAAACAAAAGTCTGGTTCTAAATTTTAAACGACTGCATACATGAAGAATGTTCGAACTCGTGACCTCACTTAAGTCAAAAGAGCCTCTTACTAACTCACCCGCGCCCTGGTAGAAAAAAAAATGGTAGGTAGATATATTATAATTATTTAGAAAATTACCATAATAAGATAGCATTAATTAGTGATTTTCTTGTTGTCAAATTAAAGTATTTTTCAATATTTTAAGAACCAAATCCAGAGTGCAATTGGTAAATATGTTATAATTATTTAGAAAATTACCATAATAAGTTAGGCATTAATTAGTGATTTCTTGTGGTCAAATTAAAGTATTTTCAATATACTATAAAAACCAATTCGAGAGTTAAATTAGTAAGACAAGAGGTTTAAATTTTAAAATATTTAAATCACATTAGACCGTTATAAAACTTTAATTAAACAACTTTAAATAAAAATTAATTGATTTATTTTGATTTATAAGAATTTATTAATTTACAAAAATTTATCGATTAATTAATAAACTGATCAATTTTTAACGAGTTTTTAACGACAAGAGTTGTTAAAATAAATATAAATGAATTAAAAAATTTAAGTGATACCCACAGCTCTTCCAATAGTTTTCTTTACTCTTAATAGCTCATGTTTAGAGTCTATAAAATGGAAACTACAATTAATTGTGAGATATATATCTAAATTGTTTTGCTTAATTGTTATAAAAATAAGTGTATTAAATTTAATACAATTTAAAATTTAAAAGGTTCAATTAGTATTAGACTATTATAAAAATTGATTAATAAAATTAAAGTTTAATTGAAAAAGAAAATTGTTAAATAAAAATTAGTCAATTTTTTTGTTTATAAAAACTAAATGATTAATTAATAAATTAATCAATTTTTAATAATAATAATTATTAAACTAAATAAAATTGAGAATTTAATCGAACAAAAAATTAATCATTTAGAAAATTTTTCTGATCAAACTAGTTCAATTTTTAAAACAGATTTATTAGGGCCTAATACTATGTGAAGAACTTAAAAAAGTTGGGCTTGCCCACTGTACATGAAGGCCAGATTAGTAAGTAATCAGGTAAAAATACCTGATAGATCCAGTTAAAAGCTCATTTCAATGCAGCCAGTACCAAGTCGTTTTGGGCTCCGTTCCCCTAGTCAAGAATCATGGGTTTAGTTACATTTGGTATAGGCCCAAATTCCTTTTGAGTAAGCTTCATCTCAACAATAAGCTCAATCCGATTCAAATTCGATTAAGTGCCTGATTAGATGAACTTTTGTGAGGTCAATAAATACTTTTATTCGTCAAAAAAGTTCTTTTTAAGAAAAATAGAGTTGTAAAATAGAAAACATTTCTTTAACAAATATGACTATTTTGGCAGTCAAAATATAACTTTTTAAAAAGCTCAAATTTAGAACTTCTAAAAAAATGCTTCTCAAATGGTTTTTTCATATAGGTTTTTTAAATTAATTAATGAGCCTATTTTTAATCCCTTTTGTTTTATGCTTTACACGTAATTATCACAATACTCACAAACTCATCTTTACGTTTATCTTACAATATCATCTTCTCTAATCTCTTACGTATTGTTTAATGTATTTTGAATAATATTTAATATTATTTTATATAAATAATTTTTATTACAAAATAAAATATAGTTAAAATTTAAAATATTTTTTATTTTTATATTGTCAAACAATCTACTGTTTGAAGTTCTTTCAAAAAGGTTTTTTTAAATAACAGTCAAACAGTCAACTAGTTTATTAAAAAAATTATTCTAAAAAAAGATATACAGAAAAAAGCTCTACTGATAAAAAGTTTATTGGTATAAACCCAGTCAAACAAATGCTAAGTTTCCAACTTTTTGAGGTTTTCAAACATTTTTTAATTTCAAGTTGAATTAAGGGTGGAGTTCCTCAACTTCAAATTCAATTTTTTAAAAAAAACTAAGCTTAAGTCGATCTTCCTATCAACTTAAATTTTGTTTATTGCTTTATAATATTACAAAATCCAACTTGAGTGAAAATTTCAACTCGGTATAATATTACACCACTATTTTAAAAAATGGACAAATTTTAATTTGAGAAGATAAGAGAGTTAAGATTTACAAATTTTAACTGATATTAAATTATTATAAAATTAGTTAAAATAAAATAAAATACAAATGATTAAAAAAATGATTAAAAAATTGTCCTCATTTATCGAAAAAAATTATTATTATTTATATATGTTAGATATCTCAAATTTTGTTGGACTAATCTTAAGCTCCTAAGATCTCACTCTAAGAGTTCTTACGTAACATATATACTTATGTCCACAATCGAGTCATGACATATTAATTAGTCAGCTACTAATTGATCCTAGCTCAGCGTCGTCTTAAGAAACATGCTTAGAGAATTAGAAGATCATCAACTAAAAAAATTTCCCTCTCCTCTTAATTTTTTGTCATTCGAACTCAAAATGTCTTGCAAGAGAGAACATGCTCAGAAGGTTAGAAGATCATCAATTAAAAAACTTCCCCTCCTCCCTTTTTTTTTTTTCATTTGAACTCAATACCTCTTTTAAAGGCGAGCTTAATCGAAGAGATGAAGTCATGAAACCAATTAAGCTATTTGTATTGCAGTGAACTTTTTTGTATTGAAGGGCTCTGGTTGATCAGAAAGCATCTATTAAGTGATGGCCATGGAAAGGATTAAAAAAAAAAAAACCAGCTTTGGAAAACAAAGAAAAGCTATCATGGCAGGTTATGGGGCTTTGCTACCCCTAGCCTGACTCTTCGTATGACTCCTGACAACTTTTTATCATCTCCAACCAACTCAATTTATGAGATTACACTGTTTTTGACTCGGTATTCTGAACTCCAACGCAGGCTTTTTGACTCTTAGAAGCTTGCTAAGTCCCATGAAAACAGCCGGAACCGTGTCCATAAAGCCACAGTTCATTTCTCTCCTCCTTTCTTCATAAATCGGTAGTCTCCTCCCTCCAGCTTGCTCTCTCAGGTTTTGCACTCAACATTCATGGGACTCCTGAGGCTGTCCTCTCCAATCTCTGAAATCTTCAGCCCCCAAAGCTTGAAGCTTCTTTCAAATTTCCTGTTCCTTTATGTTGTTTACCGTTTGATCATTAGACCTTACCTTTTCAAGCCATCTCCAACCTACCTTGTAGACTTCTCATGCTTCAAACCTCCAGGATTTTGCAGGGTCCCTTTCTCGACATTCCTGGAGCATGTATCTATATTCGAGTCTTTTGATAGTGAGAGCATAGCTTTCATGGCTAAAATACTCATGTCCTCTGGACAAAGTGAGGAGACGTATCTGCCTCCTTGCCTCCAATATATTCCGCCGAAAACACACCATTGCGACTCCATTGATGAAGTCGAGATGGTCTTGTTCCCTGTCATAGAGGACCTTCTCTCAAAAACCAAAGTCTGCCCACTAGATATTGATATACTTATCGTAAACTGCAGTGGGTTTTGTCCCTCACCTTCACTGTCGTCCATTGTCATTAATAAATTCGCAATGAGGGAAGACATCAAAAGTTACAATCTTTCTGGTATGGGATGCAGTGCAGGTTCTATTGCCATTGACATGGTTCACAGTCTTCTGAAGATTCACAAGAACTCTTCTGCTCTTATTGTTAGCACTGAGATCTTGTCGAATGGTTGGTATTCCGGTCAGGAGAGAGCCAAGTTACTCATCAACTGCCTCTTCAGGATGGGTGGTGCAGCGATCCTGCTGACGAACAGAAAAGAAGCTAAGAACTCGTCAAAATACGAACTTGTTTGCAGTGTCAGAACGCAGAAAGCTTTCCAAGACGATGCTTATCTCTCTGCATTTCGAGAAGAGGACTCCAATGGAAAACTAGGAGTCACACTAACAAAGAACCTCCTCCAAGTTGCTGGACAAACCTTAAAATCCAATATAACAATCCTAGGTTCCCAAATCTTGCCACCTCTCGAAAAACTCTTGCACTGCATTTCAATACTCCAACACAGGTTCGCAGAGAAACCTGGTAAGAGCGCTTACGTGCCTGATTTCAAGAAGGTGGTGCAACACTTCTGCTTGCCAACTTCAGGGAAAGGAGTGATCAGAGAGATAGCAAAAGGGTTAAAGCTTGAAGATGTAGAAGTTGAAGGTGCGTTAATGACGTTGCATAGGTTTGGAAACCAATCATCATCTTCACTGTGGTACGAGTTAGCTTACATGGAAGCTAAAGAAAGAGTGCGGAAAGGTGACAAAGTGTGGCAACTTGGAATGGGGTCTGGCCCCAAATGCTGTAGTTTGGTTTGGGAATGTCTCAAACCTATAGTTGGAGAATCCAAGCTTGGACCATGGGCTGATTGCCTCCATCGATATCCCCGTTATTGACATGGATCAAGGTCTACTCAAACTCAAAGTTTCATTTTAACTATCTTCGTATTATCCGTAATAATCAGTTTTAAGAACTTGTTGAGTATGTTCAACCACTTAAGAAACACTTATGTCTCGAACCAGTCCAATTCCTACTGACTGTAGCAGCAAATGTTGAGACTGACTGAATCTTAATGACACTGAGAGGACCACAGTGATTCATGTTTTTCTCGGAAAATGAAACCTGACGGGTCAAAGATGACAACCATGGATGATAGATAGTTGTTCAATGATCGACTCTGGTTGATTTAAGACTTCCAGACGGAGGCAAAAGAGCTGTTCTTTACAGAGATCAACAGAAGATTTGGATTTACTTTGTCTTTTCTTTACTGTGCACAATGCCTTTGAATCGTCGGACTCGGTATTAAGCCGATTCACCAAATATAAGTAAAAATACCTTAAAAGTCGCTCAATTATTATCGGATAATTTTATTGAATTTGCAATGAATTATGAGTGCATACAAGAAAAAAAAAGTAGACCTTACATAAGCTTAAGTGAGATTTTATCATAAAATTAATTAACAATCAGTGTAGTATTTTTGATGTAAGACACTCACATGTGAGTAGCGATAGCATTGAGTTTTTAACCCAATTAATATTTACACTACCTGATTCGAGAAAATAGATATGGAAGTTAAAAAATAGATTTTGAATAGATGCCAAAAATTAATGTGGATATGAATTTGAATATATATCTAGTGATAACCCGAATTAATGGATATCCATATTTTGCCTGTTTTTTTTGTTAATTCTACTTCTTTTGGTTTTTCTTGAATGTTTACGGTTAAATATAATAAAATATTGATATTTTCTGGAAAGAAACATCTTTAAAATCCCTACTTTACTCTTGAACCATCACCTTTTTTATTATATTTTATTTTCTTATAGAATGATAACAATAAAAATGATATAGAGATTGAGTTTTGAATATTGTGGGGTCCATGCAAAGGTTATTTGAAACTTTGAATATTTCAGTTTTTGTTCTAATTTTGATTGTGAAAATTATATATTGTATTTGCACTAGACATTATGATTTTTATTATTATAATTTTATAGTTTTTTTACATACAAATCAAAATCTTGACTTATTATTATTAAAGTAATTTTTATTTAGAGCGTTCGCAAAAACCTACTTTTTATATTTTTCTATTTAGAAGATATATTTTCATGTGCTATACAAATCCGATGGATATCCAAAACTCGAACAATCCAATAGATTTGGATATAAGTAGTAAATCATAAAAACCAATTGATATGAATATGAATATAGATATGGATATGAGTTAAGTCATAAAAAATGCATATAGATATGAGTAGAGTAATACCCGAATTGCACCCCATCCATTGTCATCCTTACATGTGAGTATTCTCAATAATTTTTTTTTAAAATTAATATTTATAAATTTTGTTTCGAACATTTTTAAATTCTCAAATATTTCGTGTAAAAGATACATATTAACTTTACTTTAGATTTTATTATCAAATATTTAAATTGAGTCTATTATTTAATTTTAAATAGATAATAGGATAACTGACATGTTATAAATCCTTTTTGTACATCTCCATAAATAACTCATGCCCTTATCCTTTTCTTTTGTTTAACCAATAAATATTATACATATGTAAGTACTTCTTTTAAATTAGTTATGAAGAGGAGTCCAAATTTAATTCAACAAATTAGGAAAATCCACATGTGCTTTAAATTCACACAATAAGCATATCTGACTGCCTAATGCCCATACAGGAAATGATTTCAATTCACAATCATTCTTATCTAAAAGAAGCATCACAAAACCAATTGACTCATTTTAAAAAAATCTTAACCAAACTTATGCATTTACGCTATCTCCATCTAATTTTTTAAGATTAAATTATAATAATCTTAGTTAATTTATCTTAATACAAACTATTATATGGAGGATTATTTGATACGTGACAACACGTATTATAAGAATGTGACAATCATTAATTTTTTAAAATTAGATTGAAAATTAAAACTGTAAGATGAGAAATTCAATGTTTAACTGTGCAATCGATATTAAATTATTATAAAAATGATATATAGTAAAAACTGAGTAAAAATGAAAATTTTAAAATTATTATAAAAATGATATATAGTAAAAACTGAGTAAAAATGAAAATTTTAAAATAAGGTTGAAAAGGAAAATACTTTTATCCATAAAAAAGTTGAATTAACGAACATTAATAATTTATACTAATTTGTAAAAATTAATTAGTTTATGAAATTGACTGATTGATTAATAAATTAACTAATTTTTAATAATAAGAGTTAATAAAATAAATTGAATTAAATTTTTTGATCAATTTAATATATTTCGGTTAAATTGATCGGACCAATTTAATTTATTTAATCAATAACATTTGTCTTCAATTCTAAACTTTATATATTTATTTAATTTTTAAATCTTATAATCGTTTTCTAGTGATTAAAGTTATTATTATAAATAAAAAAATAAAATTTATAATCAATCTAAATGGGTCATTACTCATTTTACTTATTTTGTACATTACTTGTGATCTTAAATCAATATATACAACCTTATATCTAATTAGGTCCGTCTCCGATTTACCCTCCACCGGACGATGACTCCCGGTACAGGTTGTGTTCTGTTCCATAGCCAGCGAAGTCCAACCTCGTAATTTCCGGGCAGAGAGTAAAAAGATTTTCCGAAAAGGAGCTTACACTTGTGGGACATGCTGAGTCCGATAACATACGTGGGATATTCTGATTGGTCCATCTGGCAGATACCTTACTGGAAGAAGACCACCTCGAGCAAAGAAGGCAAGTAGATGAAGATGAAAGAAGAAGAAGAAGGAGGAGTGGCTGTGCAAGGGAAGAAACGTGTCGAGAGGAGAGGAAGAAGAGGGAGGGGCAGCGCGTGGGATTTGCTTTGCCCTCGAATGTTACACCATTAACAGAGAAAATACAACGCGTTGCGTTTGTTCACCTGTGCGTTTCAGTAACCGAAGAAGAAACCAACATGCTATAACTCTCTAGACTCGATCTCTATCTCACTCATTTCACCATAACTCCATACTTTTTTGAACTTGAAGCTTGACTACTCGGTTCTTCAGGTATGGCTAACACCAACCGCAGAATGCAGAACAATCGCTTCGTTGGCGAGGAAGATACGCCGGAGAGATGCAGAGAGCGTCGACAAAGAAGAATCATGATGAGACGACAATTGGGAAACAACACCACAGATAATGGTTCGGCTCCACAGACAAGTCAGACTCAGGTAACGCCAACAGCGTCTGGCAGTTCTTGTGGGGCCTCCTGTAGCGGGAAACGGATTATTGTAGACGAGTCCGGAAGTTCACCGTCGAAAAGGGTTTCAACTTCCGGTGATAAAAATAGGGAGGAGATTCCTGCTCCTTCATCTTCACCGCCGCCGCCTCCACAACAGTCGGTAGTAACGATGCCAGCTGGAGCAGTTCTCCCGCCTGTCTTCGGAAGTATGTCCGTAGCCGGAAGGTCACGTGAAATGGAAGATGCTATCCTCACGTTGGGTAATCTCTGCGAACCGGAGATAAACGATCGCCGACCTGTGCACGTGTTCGGTGTGTTCGACGGACATGGAGGGTCTCACGTAAGCTTTCGCTCACTATGGGTAGTTTCGTCATTTCGTATATGGTAATAAAAACGCCGCTCTTTCCGCGCAGGTGGCGAGAATGTGTAGACAAAAGATGCACGTGGTCCTAGGAGAAGAACTTGCGCGTGCGGACGGCGCCGTTAGGGAGAGGAGTCGGGAAAGCGACCAGAACGGACAGCAGCCCGTGGGTTGGGTCCAAGGACTTGGTGTAGGCGGCGAGGAGTGGAAGCTCACGTGGACACAGGTCCTGAAGAGAATCTTCCATAGGGTGGACCAAGTAGCCCTAAGCATGTGCCCATGTGGAGCCATGGGCAACGGTTGTAGGTGCCACCCTATGGAGATGGCGTTTGGGGGCTCCACCGCCGTTCTCTCCATTTTAACCCCCGAGCACATCATCGTCGCCAACTGCGGTGACTCACGGGCTGTCCTCTGCCGCCGCGGTAGACCCATTGCCCTAAGCTTCGATCACAAGGTTAGTTTTTAGTTTCCAACCTCGGTTCTTTTTTCTCTTGACTTTTCACCGGTGACCGGCGGTAGGTGGTGAGTCTTTTACACGTAATAGGCTTTTGACGGTCAAGCTTCCATGTCAATAAGCCACGTGTTGGATAAGAGGGACACGTGGTTTGGTTCTTTTCGGATAAACTCGTGTCTTTTTACATGAAAACTTTGTCTTCACATCAAAGTGTCAAACTGATTCTGTCTTGTAATGACTTTGGAACTTTATTTACTTTTGAACAGCTTCCTTATGTCAGTGTTCAAAGTAACACTTTCATATAGGTTAAATCGCTAAAACTCCATTACTGTAACTTAAGCAACTTTAGTAGTTAATGCGATTATGTTGCAGAAGACAGGACATGTTCGCAGGTGGTAGTATTTACGTTGTTTGTGTTCTTTTTATCTTTTAAACCTTAGTTTGCTTAGGTTATTAAAATGGGTTTACCTGATTTATGTTGCAGCCGGACAGACCAGACGAGCTTGCAAGGATCACAGCTGCTGGTGGCCGAGTGACATACCAAGACTTGGCGAGAGTGGAGGGCATCTTAGCGATGTCCCGCGCCATAGGTATTCTAATTACCATCCCGTTCTTGGTTTGGTGCTAGCTTGTTCTTGGTTAATTTACTTAGACCTACTGCTCTTGTATGATGTTTAGATGTAACGACAATGTACGTACTTAGTTTCAACTTGATTTCTTGAATTGCTTTTCAACGTACCAAAAAAGAAAATATGTAGTTCAGTTCATCTGAGAAATGGTATTAGCTTTGAAGCTTTCTTCTGGTGGTTTCTTTATTCTAAAGAACAATTTCATATGTGGACATTTAGTGCACTGAAATTTCATGCATTAAGCATGAATATACATAATTAGGTGCAGTGAAGGCTATATAGGATTAACCAATTTCTTGGCTGCTCATGTCAAGGTTGGTTCTGTAATTAAACCAAAGAAAGTAAATATCCATTGCTATTAATTGCAATGTGGTACCAAAGGGTACCCTAGCACTTAAAATCTTGGCAAGTTGAAATCTAAGGATGACCTTGTAGTTCATATATTTACTGAACATATTACCAAACTAGTATTTCGAGTCCCATGGCTATTTTATGGTCATTGTAAGGGTAGGAATTGAAACGTATTGATTCCATGGAGTCTTGTGATTCAAGTCCTTTCACTCTTATGTGATACAAACTTCATATGATCATCCAATGAGGTTACTCTTTATAATTGCAATGATTAGCAAAGGCTATGAAAAGATAGAGTCATGCTCTAGACAGGATTGGGATTTTGGGTTTACCTCTAAGATCAAGTTGGTTGGTGACTTTTTATCTTGTAGAAGCATTAATCATCCTCTAAATTAGTTGATCTTATATAACCTCTTTACAATTTCTTCGTTTTTTCTAGATTTGGAAAGACTTAAATCCCAATAGGCATCTAATGAGTCTAGCTATGGAATAATCTTAATACATTGTCTCATTTGGTTAAGTCCAAACAGGCTTTATGATATAAGATTGAACGTAGTGCATGGTTGGCTCTTAGCTCTCATGGCATGGAAAGTAAGGTTTTCAAGAGATGAATTTCTAAACAAACCTATCGATGATGAAGTGATCAATCTCTAAAAGAAAAACATACCCTACCATTTCGACTTTTATCAATCGTATGGTCTTAAAATTTGAATGATTTAGGACATTTCTCATCATCATTCTTTATTCCTCTAGAAATATTTTCAAATAGTCATGTTGAAGTTCAAATGCAATCCTTTCTCTAGGAAAACTTGAGCAGAGCTTGTGCCTCAAACGAACATAGAGGAGACGCATTACATCGGAGGATGGGATGCAAACAAGCCTATAATTTAGTTGTTCTACAACTATGGTTGTAATTAAGATTTGAATTTCATTGTTATTTGCCATTATTGAATGAATGGAGTTTTAATTGATAATGATTCATACTTGGTATAAATTATACCCTTCCTTATAAAATAATTGATGACAAGAAAGCAATGCTCCTTTCCTTCTTTTCCTTACAAATATTTAAACCTACTTAGAATAAACCAAGAGCAACAAGGAACTAAAATCGTCAAGGTCAAATGGATGTCAAGATCATGCCTGTTATCTATGGGAAAACTTGATTAGAGCTCGTGCCTCAAACGAACATAGAGGAGACGACATTACATCGGAGGATGGGATGCAAAGAAGCCTACAATTTAGTTGTTCTACAACTATAATTGTAATCCAGATTTGAACTTCAATGTTTGTTTGCCATTATTGAATGAATGGACTTTTAATATATAATGATTCATATTTAGTATATAAATTATACCCTTCCTTACAAAATAATTGATGATAGGAAAACAATGTTCCTTTCCTTCTTTTCCTTACAAATATTAAAACCTACTTAGAATAAACCAAGGGCAACAAGGAACTAAAATCATCAAGGCCAAATGGATGTCAAGATCATGCTTGTTATCTAAGGAGATCAAACCTGACCAACAAATTTGGGGATGATAGATGAATACTAAGGTGTTAAGCATGTAAATCTCATTGATTTGACTCCAAAAGAATGAGCAAGCAAGCAATAAGCCTCATGATCATTATTGGCTTTTTATGAAGAAAGTTTTGCAAGTAAAGCTTCTTGGAATAAATTTTTTGAATACTTATTAAATTTTAATTAACTCACCTTTCTGAATCAATTGCCCACATTCAATCATCAAGCTCAAAGAGATAGATATAAAGATCATGTTTGTTAGTGTAATGCAACCTAATTGATATATTTAGGCATGGTAGAAGAATACTAAGATTAAGCAAATGGATCTCATTTATTCAAGTCTTGAAGAATGAACTAGCTTGAGACCTTCAACTAATCCCTAAGAGAAATAAGCTTTATGATCATCATTGCTTTTCATAAGGTAACTAGAATTTATTAGTGCAATGCATCCTAATCGATATATTTAGGCATGGTAGACGAAGACTAAGATTAAGCGAATGGATCTCATTGATTTAAGTCTTGAAGAATGAACTAGCTTGGGACCTTTAACTAATCCCTCATAGATATAAGCTTTATGACCATCATTGCTTTTCAGAAGGTAATTAGAAATTCTCAACATAAACACTCTAAATGTTGATTTGAATTTAATTAACGTGCCCTGTTCGTTTGAGTAATCCATTTCTAAGAAAACCACAGGAAATAAAGGGTATTGCATGAATCGACCTTTCTTATTTAGTTGTTGAGCTTGAAGAGATGGATATAAAATTGATGCTTGTTAGCTAAGGTGACAAGATCATACTCTTAAGCATATGAATCTCATTATTATGACTTATGAAAGGTGAACAAGCATATGGCCTTCAACAAGATCATTGCTTCCCAACAAAGATAGCAATTAGACCTTTTCATAATTATAATTTTAAATATCAATTAGAATTTAATTAACTCCCCCTTCTCCATAATCCCTTTTTAATTATGAGCACTAATAAATATCTAAAAGGAAGAAATCTTCCTCCTATAGTATTATGCATTGAATTTAACAATGGCGATCAAGTTTTTATGAACACTAATAAAATATCTAAAAGGAAAACATGTCCCCCTATAGTATTATGCATCAAATTTAAGAAGGTTGATTTGATCACTTAGAAAGTCCATCTAACTACTTTCTATTAGTATTGAGACTACATAAATATCAAAGAAAGGCAGATAGGAATTGCAAAAATCATTTGCTATGATGTCATTTTGTTGATGGAAGGCATAACATTGATTTGTTAGGATTAATACCCTAGATTTTTGATTGTAGATGCGTAGATGATTGAAAAAAGATAACTTTATGACATTTCAAAAGCATAGCTTGTTAGAAAAACTGAAATTAGTTCAATGAACAAGAAAAGACCTCGTTTTAATCATAAATTTGATGATTGTGAGGTCAATATCTAAAAGGTAATAACTTATTGTCAATAGCTCTATTTTACATGGCAATGTCTTTGTAGGATACTGAGGTAGCATTTTTAGTATGCACTAGTTGGATTTGAATGGTACTTTTGGTAGCACTCAAGTGTTTCAGAACCATAAAATTTTGTTCTTTGATCATATATTGATGAAGGAAACAACTGAAAATGTGCATTTATTATTACTTGTTTTGGTTCCTTGTACCTTTGTTCTTCATAGCTTTCCAATGTATCTCGTCTTGGACAAGGATTCCGACGAAATAGAATTTATAGACATCAGTGACAGTTAGGGAAATCTGAAACACATATACCTAGAATAATCATTAAGCGATTGATGCCAAGCATATATAGAGCTAGATTTTCTACATCAATTTGCAGCTATTTTTATCTGTTAATTAGTTGCAATATGTGTTTTGGATGAACATGAACGACATACGGTTTTATACTGATTTTTGATGCTCAACAGGGGATAAGTTCTTGAAGCCAGTGGTGATATCAGAACCTGAGATCACCTTCAGGAGAAGAGATCCTGAAGATGAATGCTTAATCATTGCAAGTGATGGTCTGTGGGATGTGATGTCAATGGAAGTAGCTTGTGAAGTTGCTGTTGGATGCCTCCGAGAGGCAAGTCCTATCAGTGCAGGTTCTGTGTATGATCCATCTCCAAGTATATTAGCTGCCGCGCTACTCACTCGTCTCGCCCTCGGCCGCGAAAGTCTCGATAACATCAGTGTCATTGTGGTGGATCTGAAGAGGAGCTGACGTTAGGAGGGGATTGACATGGAAGATGCAATTGGTCCGGTAGTTGTTTCCGACCTCATTATTCTACACAGGTGGATTTTACCAAGGCACCATTACATTATTACCCCAAATACAAAATCATTGAATGAACATTTTTTAGATCAATCATTGATATGATCTTTATCGAAGTAGAAGTAGCTTCCTGTATCTATGTCGTCACCTTGGTTTTCCTGTGACCATATTGTCAGATGAAGTTTGGGAAGCTTATGAGCTTAACATACTATGGTGTCCCAGTTAAGACCTTTCAAGCCTCAAGCTACACGCTAAGCTCTCCCATGAAATGGTCTCTGACCAGTTCTTTTTTTTTTTTTTTTGAGTGCAATGGAAAAATAAATCTAGTTAGTGGATAGCCCTACGATACTGGGTGCCTTGGCTGTCCCGAAGAAGGAGTGGCAAAAGGGACATTGGAGGCTCCGGTAAATAACGTAGCCCGGTGCCAGCATGAAAGGTGAGGGTGGCTAAGTAGTCCGCACATTGATTCCCTTCCTGCGGCACGTGCTGGAGGTGGAGGGTCCAATTACGATGTAACAAATTTCGGATACCTGTCATCAGAGAAAAATAGTCAGTAAGCTCAGGACAAGAGGAAGAAAGAATATTAATCACCTCGAAAGAGTCCGTTTCAACAAGGACACGACGGTACCCCCTGGCCCAAGCCAAAGAGAGACCCGAGTGAAGGCCCCAGAGTTCAGCAATGTGCGGCAACTCAGCCCTGAGGTGATGCATAAAACCGCCACATCAGTGACCAGTAGAGTCACGAAGGAGGCCTCCGGCTGCAGCAATGGACGACCCAGACCGAAATACTCCATCGGTGTTGCGTTTAATCTAGGTCGCTGGTGGTGGAGACCACGCAACGAGACTGCCAACCGTAAACCCAGAGTTCGAGTAGACACAATGCTCGACTGCCCTTGCCCGGGCTATCCACCCGACATAAGCCATCACTGCTCGCGACCCGTGCTTTGGCCACTCGAACCTGGGGCTTTTGTTGCGCCAGCCCCATAACATTCAACAAGCGACATCAAAAATAGTAGCTCTTAAGCCGAGCAGCTCGTGTGCCGGAGCCAGGAGGTTGGCTTTAACCAGTTCTTAACGTATTCTATGAGCATATATCTACTTAACAAATAATGATCTGAATACCTGTAAGATAGGGTAGGAATAGAGAACATGTTATCTGAACCCTACGCGATGCAACACGTTCTCAGCCTCGTGTTAAGGTTTTCAAAAGTCTTATCTCGTGTCATCGTCTTCTAGAATGAGTTACACGCCGCACGCCCAAGCAATTAGTCAAACCACTCATACGAGCGTTTCTTTTTCTTCTCTATGGACCACCATGACTCGGTAAATTATTCAAATAGGTTGGTAGGATTCACATCAGGCTTGGTGAAGGCCTGAAGGGTCAATTTAAAAAATATATATATTAGACTTTAATTAATTTTATAATAATAATTTAAATTTTAAAATTTTAAAATTATTTATTTAAAATATGTATATATATGTGTGTATATATATATATATATATCTATATATATATATATATAGATATATATATATAGATATAGATATATATATATATATATATATATATACCTACATTATTC
>JANTPM010000007.1:32295437-32316780 GCA_025434745.1 Erythroxylum divaricatum
ATTAAAAAGGCGTCTTTTTAATGTAGCGACCCGAACTTTGCGTACTTGGTGGGTTTGTCGCGCACCTCAAGAGGTCCGCGACCGCTACCGGGGTGGATTTTTCCTCGGTACTGTCCTCTTTGATACTTGGATGAGTCACCACTCGAACCCAAGTCCTAAAGATTTTGTTGCACTTTATGTGCACGCCTCTTACCATTAAGCCATTCCTTTTTAATGTAAAGTCCGACCTCTACCGCCATCACTCCAGGTATTGTCCTCTTTGGTATTTGCGTAAGTCACAATTCGAACACAAGACCTCAAGATTTTGTTACACTTTAAGTGCAACAAAACCTTGAGGTCTTGTGTTCGAGTTGTGACTCACGCAAGTACCAAAGAGGACAATACCTAAAATAATGATGGTAGAGGCCGGGCTCTACAAACTATGTACTGAAGAAAAAGATAAAATCACTAAGTTATGTAATACTTGCTACATTGAAAGATGCTATTAAGGAAAAAGGTTTAAAGGGACGTGTACTAAGAGTTAGAATTACATTTAGTGACTATTTAGATGAACTTTTTGGAGGTCAATAAATACTTTTCTTCACTACAATTTTTTAAATAGGTGTTTATCTGTAAAATAAAAAATACTTCTTTAATAAATATGACTTTTTTAACAGTTAAAATACAACTTTTTAAGAAATTAAAAAAACATTTCAAATAGCTTTTTCGGGTAATTTTTTATATCAATTAACAAGCTTATTTTTTAATCTCTTTTTTCCATATGTTTTTATACATAATTATCACAATACTTATAAATCCATCTTCATGTTTATTTTGAGATTTATATAATATTATTTACATATTGTTTAATATATATCAAATAATATTTATATATATAAATAATTTTATTACAAAATAAAGTATAGTTGAAATTAAAATAATTTTTTATTTTTATATTATCAAATAATTTACGGTATGAAGTCCTTTCAAAAATGTTATTTTTTAAATGACAGCTAAATAGTCAAATTTTTTAGAAAAATTATTCTAAGAAAAAATTAAAAAAATACTGGCAAAAGCTTTACAGGTATAAGTCCAACATAAGGAAAATCAAATAACAATCTTGTGTTAGGTACACTAAACAACTAAAAAGTCGCAAGGCTCATGCTTGATGATGACCTTGAAAATTGGTTTTTCCAATCCCAAAATCTTATATTAAACTATTGCGGAGGCCGTGCTTCATCACATATCAACAAATTGAAACTTAGTTTACTTTAATCTCATTTTCTCACGTGTTATCAGTTAAATTATATTTTACTATACATGAGTAATTAATGATCTCTAATATTTCTTCATTAAGGGATCTAATTGTATTTGAAAGCTTCTTAATTTGGAGAAAATTGAAAAGATATCACATAAAATTTTTAAAAATATAAATTTTTAATTTTTAAAAATTATAAATAGATTATTTGAAAGGGTTATTATTAAAAACATTATATTGTATTATTTCGTGAGATAAAATATTAAAATTAAACAATAAAATGAAGTGGAAACATTTAAAATTTAGTTGAATTATTAAATTTATAAATTTTGAAGATATTTTAAATTTAAATATATTTATTAATAATTATTAAATAAATGTATTTAATTAATTAAAAATTAAATTATTTATAATTTTCATTAGTAATTAATTTTAATTAATTAATTAAATTAAATTATTTTATTAAATTTAAGTATACAAAAATTTTGATTAAAATTTAAAATTAAAATAAATTAAAAAAATGCTTTCTTTTGAATGCCGACAAGAAGCTTTTGGTGTGACCTGTGAGTCACTTATTGCCTCACATCATTGAACGGCATAAAAATTTCAGGAATCTCCTTAACTCAGCCAACACACAGCAGATCGCGTACCCTAACCAACGTATCTTCTTCTTTGACCTCTTACCCTGTGACAGTCTTTGGAAGCTCAATCATTATTGCACTAAATGTTTCCTTTACAACAAGGCGATGACCTGTGCTTCAAAATCATATCTTTTGATCCCCACACACAAAATGATATCCCAGAAGATCTGATTCTCGCTCATGATTCTGTCTATGGCAATGGCACTAATGGTAGTAATATGAACAATGAAATTGTGAAAGCTCGACGGCGAAGTAAGGTTAAGTTTAGTAATCCTATGGCGAATATTACTGACGAAGCTGCGAGGGATAGTGATTGTAAGAAGATGATGCATCGTGACATTGAACGGCTTAGGAGGCAAGAAATGGCAACCCTTTACTCGTCTCTTCGATCTCTACTCCCTCTTGAATTTGTCAAGGTGAGAGCTTTTGCGATCTGTTTCTTAAATTTCTTGCTCATGCTCGCTTGTTGCTTGTGAAAGGATTTGTGGGTTTTGAGTTTGACCACCTTTTTGTTAAAGAATCAGGAGTCAAGAAATGGGTTTTTGAAATTTTTTTCGTTGAAACTATGACAAGATCGTCCTTCTAAAGGTTATGACTAGGGTTGTGTTGCTATTGATGTGGTTCAGGGGAAGAGATCGATGTCTGATCATATGAACGAGGCTGTGAATTATATAAGGCACTTGCAGAAAAAGATCAAAGGCCTGTGTTATAAGAGGGAAGAACTAAAGAAGTTGACCAATTTGGGTGCTCCGAACTCACAAACTGGAAGTTCAGACATTTGCTCACCAAGTTCAGTGGTGGTCCGGTCATGTCTTGTGGGGATCGAGATTGGGTTCAGTACTGGTCTGAGAGGGCAAAGTTTTCCCTTATCAATCGTGTTTCAAGTGCTACTTGAAGAAGGAATTCGTGTGGTTAATTGCTTAACCACAACAGTAAATGAAAGATTACTCCACACTATTCAAGCTGAGGTAATATCAGGGTTTAGGGTTTATCTATGTTCTAAAGTTGTTAATTTATAAGTTGAGGAAAATCTCAACTTCCATTTGTGATTTTACTTCACAGGTCGATGATCCAACAACTTTAAACTTATCTGAACTGCAGCAGAAACTAATCAACCTTGCTTCTTCTTCTAACAACTAGAAGTTCATTGAACTAACAGTAGATTTAGGATTAGTAACTGGGATTTGACCAGTTACCTCAGATAATAACTTGATTTTGAAGTTCATGAAACTTCACTGAAGATGGTCTTATTAGCATCAGAACTAACTTCAACGCTTGAAGCATTTTGAAGATATCTGGTTACCATATGTCCACTGAGGCTCAAGCTTTCTTTGTTGTTTCTACTTCTTTACCACATGTCAAATTTATGAGTATGTATTTCTATCTTTTCCTCTATATGCTCCATTGAAGTGTAGCTCATTGAGCTTCTGTTTCAACTGCAAACTAATCAAAATCTTGTAGGAGATAATCCCTTATGGTCTCAATTGTTGGGATAATCCATTCTTTTTAACAACATTCCTTGAGAACAGCCTGTGTTTCTCGTAGATCTACACCATCTGGATTCTCTTGTTTTCATCTATGACATAAGCTTTTTACACCTTGATCATGGCAAGTTGCATATGGTCTAGATTCTTTCATTAGCTGTTACAGTTCTCATGGCTGCGAGATTTTGATGATCTATTGGCCCTTGTTTATAGTCTTTCCAATACAATTAATCAGTTTCATTTGCACGTGTAACAAGCTTTTGATATGGAGTTTGTCATAAATAAGATAAGAGCATATGCATGTATATGAAAGAATTTTATTATTAATTTGGTGGACTAGTATAATAAGTATAATTTTGTACAAATTTTGATTAGTTAGATATCAAGATAATTGGGTTGGTAATTCTTTCTCTAACGTGTCATTGGGCCTATACTCATGGACTTGCTATAATAGATAGGAATGACTCATGTTTTGTAGTGCATAGGAAGCTATACTATTAGCTAACCTTTAAATACAGTCACCTCATTAAAAATTGTATGTGTTTCTAATCAGGGATTGAAATAGCAGTAGTTAATCCTTTGCATCTCTATTAATTCGCTTCACAAAAAACAACAGTGAATTCAATTGTTCTTCAATTTTCAGATATTTGTCTATACAATTATTGAATCTAGCATGTTGCAATTTTAGGGTAATTAATTGTATTGATTAATTATAAAATTAATATGTAATTTCGTGTTTATTTTTCTTCCATATATACGTAATATTAGTTGAACTGTAATGATTTTGAGTAAGTTGCGAGGAATAGAGACAAATCTGTTCTGCCACCAACCGGCAGCTTAATGAGGTATTGTCCAAGGTTATACCTGCACTGAGAATATGCATCTATACTGTATCTCTTCAAGATGCCCTAATTGCGCTAGTCATCATTTCAGATCTTCAAAACTAAAAGGATGACTTATGAATCAGGTTTTGTATAACACTGTTCAAAGATCACTTAGAAATATAATCCAAGGTTAAAGTAACTAATATCTAATTTAAACAGTAGAGAAAGTGACTTAGAAAATGTGTAAATTAAGATTAGTGATAATGAAATATCATGGTAGTGATAAGATTTTCAGAAGAAGCATGCTGCTGAGATGGTGATGATAATGTCAAGAGTGCATGAATTCCAAATGAGTGACCTGAGCCGTTATTATCAAGTTCACTGTCGTGGAATATGAACAAAGGATCATATTTAATTCTTAAGATCTTAGGTATATATGTATTGTTCGAGTGCTTGTGTTGAAGAAACATGGACATTCTGTTTATTTCAGAGTTGTGAGGAACTTCATCTGTGGCGCTTTGTCCTTCTCAGTAGATGAAAATGAAAGGCTGACAATACTCAACAACGGAAGTGCTATCTTGATCATAGCAACTAATTACAATATCAAGTTGGATGATTATACCTTATTTGAACGTATGTAAATTCAGATCCAGATCACTAGAATAGATCAAGATCCTACGGCCATCATGATTACTTTACATTATCAGATGATTTATCATTTAAAAAATCATGCTTTGGACCTTAACTTTTCGAATTTCACTTCAAATTCAAATAAATCAAAACTTTTTTTCGTTGAAATTTAAAATAATATTATTTTGAAAACATTGATAAAGTAAAATTATTTTGCTTACATAAATTTTTAACTACTAAAAAAATATTATTTTATTTTTAACAAAAGAATATTGTTTTAGGGTGTGATCTGACTTTTTTAATTCGAAATTTATTTGAAATTCAATTAACTTGAATTCTCGTTTCAAAAAAAAAACTTGAATTTTGTCTATTACTTTTTAGACTCAGTCGGATCGAAATTATTATCTTTATATGTAATTTATATATTAACATGTATTTAACAATTCATCTAATACATACAAAGAATATAAAAAATGCAAATCCAATCTCATTAAAATCGAACTAGATATAAAACTTAATCAGGTTCTGATCGAATAGTTAAAGTTTAATCAATCAAATTTAAATAATCCAAAATTCATTTGAATATTGAAGGTCAAAATAGTGTTATTTAGGCAAAATTGATAAAATAAAATTGTTTTGATTAATTAAATTTTCAATCAATAACAAAATGGTATTGTTCTAATTATTTTTAACCAAAGAATATGGTCTTAACTATTTTGAATTTAATTTTTTAATTCAACATTTATTTAAAATTCAACCAATTTAAACTTTGCCTATTAATTAAAACTCAATAGGATCAAAATTATCATGTAATTTATATATTATCACGTATTTAATAATTCATCTAATACACACAAAGAATATAAAAACTCCAATTCCAATCCAAAATCTTGCAATAAAACAATTCCTTCCAATCTAAATTGTTGCCATACAACAAGGCCAGAACTTGGAGTTGGGCTCAGTGTATTGTACTCTCAATGCTCTGGCCTCCTAGCTAGTGCTCTAACATTAAAAACGTGAAAAAACAGAAGTCTGCTGTCATCTGCCCATCTCCATAAACTATTAACATAATCCTCCGATTGATTGCAATAAAATTCCAAGTCAAAGACACTTTATAACATCTAACACTTGATTTATTTTAATTCTCAATATCGTTTTCAGTATATGAAAAAATATATAAAATATAATTATCATCAACTCATTTAACGGGCCAGTAACTATTAAAAAATTGTGAAAAATAAGATGATTACATTAGTATAACTTGTCACTTGCCTATCTTAACAATGCAATTTTGTAAATAGAAAATGGCACCAAGATGGCCGGCAATATGTATTATTCAACTTTTCAGTTCAATTTTTAATTTTTTTTGTTCGATCTATTTTAATAAATTTTTAAAAATCGATGAGTTTATTAATTAATAGGTCAGTTTTTATAAATTAACCATTTTTATAAACCAAAATGCGCTAACTAGTCTTCTTTAGCTATTTTTTTAAATTTATTTAATCTTTAATCAGTTTTATGATGATCTAATATAAATTGAACCTTTTAAACCTTAAACCTCTTGTCTTATTGGTTTAATTTCTGGTCCAGTTTTAAAAACTTTGTAATTTTGTGCATTTTCCTATAATAATCCATGTGAATAATTCTTTTTGAAAAAAACACCAATTTAACAAATTCAAATGTTTGGAAAATCAATTCTATTTAAGTGATCATTAAAACTTCTTCTTTTAATATTAGTAAATACTCCATGAAAAGTTCCTTTCCACCACTTGATTTAGGAGTGACACTAGGACATGATTGGTTTGATGCCTTTCTTGTTTAATCCTAATCAAATATAATTTTTTACTAGCTAGATTAAAAGGTTATTGTTAATATTATTATTTTGCTTGTATTATGTTTCCTGATCTTCTCTTATTCTGAATTCTTAGAGTTGTTGGGTTGGTGTAGTGTGACAATTACATGTAGACATATATATGCTAAAAACAAGCAACTGGTCTTATAGAATTAAGAAAAAGCATAGTACTCGATGACCCAATGCCATATTCAAAGACAATACCACATGCTCTTAGTAATTTGTTGCGTCCAATACTCTTATAGTCTTATCTTTGTTACAAGTGAATTACCACAATACAACAATTGTAAAGAGCTCTTTTGTCAGCTTGTGGATTGGAGGAGACAGCAAATCATCGAGCAAACTAATTAGCATGTCGGGTTTAATGTAATCCTAATAATCTCAAAAACAAAGAACCTTGTCAAAGAGTTTGGCAAATTTTATGTATTGATGATCTGATACACGTGTATTTTAGCACTTATGGTATCTATATAGATGCTTTGGCTATGGAGTTTATGTCAATACAAAGGAATATGTATGTGGGCATTCTTGTTTTCTTCTTCTTCTTCCCTTTTCTTTAATATTGATTTCAAATTCTTGTTGTCTTCTCTTATTACTTTTCTTAAATTGAATTATAGCTATTGTTGGATTAATGTAAAATTAAGAAGTATCAAATAGTATTAGAGAAAGTCTTTGGTAATAAGATGATGAACTAAGATAAGGAGAGTATAAAATCCCATTGATGATAAGGTAAGAAACAAATACTGTTTTAAAGTAACATATTCAACTCCTTTATGCTTTTCTTTTCTGATTGTTTCTGTGTTGTTTAACTTTGAACTAACACAGGTTTAATTCCTTTTGATTTGATTCTCATTTTAGGACTCAGAAGCATTCTTGTGAGGTGATACGTATTTAGTTGTCTTTTTTCTGCCACTAATTTTGCATATAACAATCACTTAAAACTTTGGCCGATAAGTAAAATTTAGAAAAATTTAAAAATATGCAACTTTGTCTTTAATTAATAGAGAGATTATTTTTTATATACAAAATTCAACCACGGTGAGCATAATTAAAGAAATTCGATAGAGATTGTTACTTAAATTAAACAAAACAAAAAAAAATATATTAAATTTTGAAATTTGATTTAGTCTTTATGAGATTAGTTGCAGAGTGAAGAGATAACAGGTACAGATTATACTTGATTTTTACTTGTTAAATTTAATTTTTCACCGAAAGATTGTAATTATTATCTTTAAATTAATAAAATATATTATAATTAATTAATTTTTATGTTCGAGCTGTGCTAATTATTTTTGAATTGTTTCGATCCAAAATTTAATAATTAAGTATGTTAGTTACTAATTAATAAGCTTATATTTCCTATGGCAGCTAGATAGACCAAGATTTGTAGAAACTTGCAATTACTAAAAGACATGCACCAGCTAGTGGGGTTGAGCTGATTAGACACCTAATGATTGATCATTGGTAATTGGTAATTGATAATTGTTAATTGCTAATTACTGCTACTAATCTCCTTGACTTTCAAGGCTGTCTTTTGTCTTAACCACAGGTCTCCTTCTCCTTACACATTGTGTACAACTCCACCAGAGGCATCTCTCAGTTTCTCCAAGCTTGATCCAGCTGTTCCTGAATTTCACCATCTTCCCACACTCTTTCTGTTGTCTATACATCAGCTTTGTTCATCTCCTTTGCTGGGTTAGAAATGAATTGGAATTGTTTTTGTTGTATTGACCAAGAAAAGGAAACACATGTTACCAGGTAGGGTATACTCAAGTTTCATCATGAGTTCAAGAGTTCAATCCTTGAAAATTCAGAACAACTACTGATGTTTTTGTTTCTTCATTCCGTTTTGGTTTTTCAGTTTGAACAAGAAAGGGGATTATCCCTGGGAATTGTACACCCTGAAGGAGATTCTTCAAGCAACAAACAATTTCCAAGATGATAATAAGATTGGTGAAGGTGGATTTGGAAGTGTATACTGGGGTCGAACAAGTAAAGGCCATGAGGCAAGTTTGTTCATCCTTTGTTCTTTTGATAATTACCCTTTTCTCGTTTCAGGTTTCTTTGTTCAATTAGTTTATTTAACCTTACTCTTCCAGATTGCTGTGAAACGCCTGAAGGCGATGACTGCAAAAGCAGAGATGGAATTTGCTGTGGAAGTAGAGATACTTGGTAGAGTCAGACATAAGAATCTGTTAGGTCTGAGAGGGTTCTATGCAGGTGGAGATGAGAGACTAATAGTGTATGATTACATGCCTAATCATAGTTTAATCACTCATCTGCATGGTCAACTCGCTCAGGATTTTCTACTTGATTGGCCAAGGCGAATGAGTATAGCTCTTGGATCAGCAGAAGGAATAGCGTAAGTTTCAGCTCATCTCAAAGTTTCTACAGGAAAAGTTTCTGTCAAGAACAACTTAAAACTCTGGTTTTTGTTCGATTTTGCCTCCGAACAACTTGGTATTGATTACGAATCTGAAATTTATATCAGGTACTTGCACCATGAAGCAAGTCCTCACATAATACATCGAGATATAAAGGCCAGTAATGTTCTTTTGGATCCACAATTCCAAGCAAAAGTAGCAGATTTTGGTTTTGCAAAGCTGATTCCTGAAGGGATTTCGCATTTGACCACTAGAGTGAAAGGAACTCTCGGGTACTTGGCTCCTGAATATGCAATGTGGGGCAAAGTTTCAGAGAGTTGTGATGTTTACAGCTTTGGGATTCTACTCCTGGAGATCGTTAGCGCTAGGAAACCATTAGAGAAGCTACCAGGAGGCGTGAAGCGCGACATAGTTCAATGGGCCACTCCATATGTTCAAAAGGGTGCATTTGATCACATACCTGACCCTAAATTGAAGGGTAGATATGATAGAACTCAGTTGAAATCGGTGATAATGCTTGCTATGAAGTGCACAGACAGCAATCCTGAGAACAGACCAAGCATGTTGGAGGTTGTGGATTGGCTTAAAGGAGGGATTGGAAGAACAAGAAAAGAGTTGCAGAACATAGCTATGGAAGACAAGGTTAATGAAGAAGATGAAGAAAAAGACAAGAAAGGTATCCAACGTGAAGGGTTGGGAATGGACAAACACAACGTAAGAAGGAAAAGGGCATCATCAAGAATGAGATAATCAAGAATATTTTATAATATATGATAAAATTCCTTTTTTTTTTCATCTTGTAAAATTGACTCTATATGTATTTCCTCCTGTTGAAGGTATTTTGCTTACAAGTGGAGCTTCCATCTGTCCAAGAAACATATATGTCACTCTCGTATAGAAGAAGAAGAAGCTTTTTGTTGGAAGTAGTCTTTAGGAACATCGATTAATCGTTACTATAATAATAAAAAATAACCCTAGAAAAGCTAGAAGAAATTGATTTTAGTTAATGAATCTATATGGGCATTCATTATATAATAAATCTGTAATTAACTCAAGTTACGGTAAGAAAAACTTTGCATTAAGAATTTTCTATGGATCATTTGGATTATGTCAAGAAGATAAAAATTAGGAATAATAAATTAACGTCACTCAACCTAAAGTTAATATATATACAATCTACCTTTAAATTGACTCTTTTTAAATTAAATCTAAATTTTAAAATATTCAAATTGATTCGACTCGCAATATTGCCAACTTAAGGAAGAAAATAATCCTGAAGAAGGAGATTAAGCCTCTCTTTATTTGGAATTATATCAATAGAGTTTTTTTTGTGTAGATCTTTTTTTAAAAGAACTTTTCTAAAAAATCAATTAGTTATTTGGCTGTTATTTAGAAAAGAGCTTTTTCGAAAGAGCTTCACACAATAGATTATTTGGTAACATAAAAATAAAAAGTAATTTAATTTTAACTATATTTTATTTTATAATAAAAATTATATATATATATATATATATATTATTTAAAGTATAATAATATATTAATTATTATATAATTTTAAATCATATGAACACATAAATGAACATATATCTAACCAAATCTTTTACGTGGATTATAATATAAGTATAACTAATATAAAAATAAATACTAAAATAATATTATATAAATCCCAAAATAAATATTATATAAATCCCACAATAAATATTCAAGTTGAGTAAATAGTTAAATACATAATAACTTTGCAAGATATTAAAGAAGATGACTTTTTTAGTATTATAGGAATTATGTGCAAAACATAAGAACAAAATGGATTAAAAGTAGGCTCATTAATTAATTCAAAAAATCTACCCGAAAAAGTCATTTGAGAAACTTTTATGAGAAGCTATAAATTTGAGATTTTTAAAAAGTTGTATTTTGGTTGCCAAAAAAATTATATCAATTAAAGAAGTGTTTTTTTTATTTTACAATCAAACACGCATTTTAAAAAAAGTTTTTGTAATGAAAAAAAGTATTTATTGACCTCCTAAAAATCCATCCAAATAGGAACTAAGTGCTAGAAGAAATTTATTGTAGTGAAAAACATTCTAATTAAGAAATTATGAATAATAAATTAATTTGAAATAAATTTAAATTTATTTAAAATTAATAGACTAAGTTTGATTTGACGATTTAAATTTATAACTTAAATTTAAGTTTTAACGTATTTAAAATTAATTCAACTCTACTTATGATTATTCTAATAAAAAGGTTATGTTAAAAGGGTTACTTGACTTGGTTTATCTATATATATAATTTATCATATAATGTCACAAAACCATGCTAATGTATGAAATTGGACCCATGTGGTCTTTTAATTTTTTGTTTCCATCACACCAATTCTATTATGAACTTTATCATGGGAAGGATCCAGCGGGAAGAAGACACCTGACCATGAGCCATGCGATGCGAGAGGTAGTTCCAAAGAATGTTCAAGAGCAAACCCAATTCAACCTAGCTATCACATGTTGATGATCAGATCAGTGTCCTTACTACTCCAAAATGTTTCATGTGAACAGGAATCAGGACATCTCGAGACTATCGATATCTTCTTTTTTTAGTGTTACAGTATTATTCGTACACGCTCATCACTGGGACTTCAACAGAACTTTGACAAGTTATCTGCAACAACCAACTTCATAAAACTCCAACAAGAAAAAGTTCATCAGTCCAGACTTGTTTTGCAGGCTGAAGCTCTTCTGGTAAATCTCCTAAATTGTACTATTAATGAATGTGAAATATATTTTCAGAACAAAGGACCAGAAACAAAATCAATGGCTACTCCTAACCTGTGAATCTGTGATACTATCCTATTGATACAGCGAGCACGCAACTGATTGAGCACAGAAACAGAATAATTCCAGCACTTGCTTTTAACATTCTCAAATCCCAAGATCCATGTTATTACAGCAAAAGTGAGCGAACCTAGCAATCCTATATGCATAATTAGGCTTACTTAGGACCCCCCTACGAAAATGGATAGAGCCCTTTTTTGTTAGGGGACTATAGAGACTGAGATAAAGGAAAGAGCTGAGAAAAAAGTGCTATAACATTACAGACCGATAAGCTATTACATGTTAAAAGCTAAAATGATAAAAGGATTGTATGTGAGTGTGTGTATCCTTTGAAAGGAACATTTAACACAGGCAGGCAGTGATAGAGACGAAGAAGAAGAAGAAGAAGAAGAAACTTAGTTGAAACAAGTTAAGGTAAAGCAAGCCGGCCTAGGAACGTATATAGGTTGTGAAAGTAGAGAGGCTCAGATAAAGAAGGGTCGTTTCTGAGATGCCATTTACTCTGTCATTTGGTATCTACCATGGCTAGCTTTTTTATTAACGGTTTGTGAATTGAAGTCAAAAGGGGTATTATTTATTGGACAGAATATTATTAATTCTTCGTCCTCTTATTGCTTTTATGTACATTTTGATTATGCTTTTCAGGGATACGATTGCTTTTGATTCTTAGGACTTGGAACAAACTCAAACGAACCCAACCAAGGAGCGTCTTAGGTCTTTTGAAAATGAGATTTTACAGAAGTTTGAGCATTTCTCTGCAAGTGAACGAGCTTCTTTGACATGTATACATGTTGAGTACAGAACCTGAAGTTGACTATCTATCTATCTATATATATATATATATATGTGTGTGTGTATTAATGTATGCTGGTGCAAGTACATGTCCATTCTAGGCTGTTGTCACCAGATGATGCAGACAAGCATGTTCCCAATGCTTTAAAGGTTAAGCTCCCAATGCTTTGAAGGTTAAACTCGTTATAGAAATTATTTTTTAAGTATTAAATTATTATAAAATTAATTAAAAATTAAAAAATTAAAATATAAAATTTAATTGAAACAATAAAATTTAAAATAAAAATTAATTAATTTATTTTAATTTATAAAAATTTATTAATTTTAAAAATTTATTGATTAATTAACAAATTAATCAATAAATTAAGTCAAAAATTAAAAATTAAACCTAAAAATGACCCAATTTAAGAATCTTATGATCAACAACTTGACTATAATTTTGGGAAGTAGATTTGCTGCTCCGGAATTGTTATGCCCCGTTATATTTTTAAGATCTTAGCCATCCAATTTATTGTAATAAATGATTGGGATTTATTCAAGCAGAGCAAAAAATATTTCAGGACAACAAATATGTTCCCATATTTTTGTACTCAAGGCTAACATAAGCATACAATAAGTAAAATAAACATATAACAAGTAAGGGAAGCAAGGGATTAAGTTTGACATTAAAACAATTTTATATTTAAATTTGATTAAATTTAAATACTTAAATTTAAATTCTTATTAAAAATTGTCTAAATTTGATTAAATTTAAATACTTGAATATAAATTCGATTTAGTGTGATTTATTAATTCAAAATTAATTAAAAACATATACAAAGAAAATAAATGAAAACAAAATAGAGCTAAGGACAAGACGAAAAGAGTCACATACGAGTGAATGGAGCAGAGAGTCATCTATTCGATGCGTCCACATCTACCACTGCAACCAAATTATACGCTCACACACTCACACTCAGTCTCTCCATTCTGGTCCTGGGAAGATCCAATCTTTTTTTCTTTTCCTTTCTTTTCTTCCAAACACAGAATGTTAGCAGGAACAAACAACCCAATATCAAACATTCAATGCCCTCTCAAAGAAACCAATGTTGGTAAATCCATTCATCTTTCATAGCCGCGTCTCTGAGTCTGATCAGTACGATTATGACACTCTCTAATCATATACTAGCGTACCACTCTCTATTACTTGTCAATATCACCGCATCTATATAGTATATTACATCTATACATTTAAGTTTGATTGATAAAATTGAAGTGTCATACTCGTGACAGTTCCACGATCTCGTCTTTTTCTGATATGCTGCTTCTTTCCCTTGATACTGCTTTTAGATCGCTATGATTTCCCTTTTCAAGATAGGAATCCACTTGAACAACGCTTTTTAAGGGGGTGTTAAAAGATGGAGACTTTAATCTGGAACTGAACTAGTTCAACAGGAATTGGAGCTTCTTGTTCTGGTTCTTGGTTCTTGGTTTGGTCTTAGAGAGGTTTTTGCTTCTCTCTAGACAAGTCTGCTCTTCTGGGCCCATTTGAGATGGTAGACAACAAAGGAGAAACAACTAAGAATAATCATCCACAACCACAGCAGCAGATTTCATCTTCTCCAAAAGACCCACTTGAGGAATCAACTGAAATAAGACCTCACCATCACCAACAACCGTCTACGGTGGTTGTCACCGGAGCTCCTTTCGTCTCTGCATCTGTTTATGGCCCTGTTGGTGCAACTTCTGCCTCTCCTTTTGAGCAACAATTTGAGTCTGTGAACCCCAAGAGACCAAGATACGGTACTGCTCAATGGAAGCTATTACCTTCTGCTGCTTCTCAACGACAGCAACAGAAACAAGGTCCGATGAGTACTGCTATGATCACAAGCGAATCAAGCCCATCACCAACTACAAACCCCTTGTCCGTATCAAACCCTCAACCTCATACAACAGTATCTTCTTCAGATACAGCCTCATCTCCCTCACACTCTCCTCTTCCTTCACATTCTGCAGCATCGGGACAAGAAACAAGCAAAGCTGAAAGCGAGCACCTTCATCACCAGTTTCGAAAAGGAAAATATGTCAGTCCAGTTTGGAAACCAGATGAAATGTTGTGGCTAGCCAGGGCTTGGAGGGTTCAGTATCAAGGTGGGACTAATGGGTCTTCTTCGAGAACTGAAAATCAAGAAGCTGCTCAAATCTCTGCATCAACAAGAGGGAAAACAAGAGCTGACAAGGATAGAGAAGTCGCGGAGTTTCTGAACAGACATGGTGTGAATAGAGATGCAAAAACTGCGGGTACTAAATGGGATAATATGTTGGGTGAGTTTAGGAAAGTTTATGAATGGGAGAGAGGTGGGGAGAGAGAGCAAGTTGGGAAGAGCTATTTCAGACTTTCTCCTTATGAGCGGAAGCTGCACAGATTGCCTGCTTCATTTGATGAGGAAGTGTTTGAGGAATTGTCTCAATTCATGGGTTCTCGCATGAGAACTTCTCAGAGCAGAGGAGCTTCATCAGTCGGTGTTGGTGATGATAATAAAACTGCTTTTGCAGGTGCAAGACCTTTGCCACCCCCACCTTTGTTCAGTGAAGACGATCTCTCACTTCCAGGTATGAACTCAGCTTATTCCTAATCAGCAACAAAGTTCGGTTCTTTGATCCTTCTACTGCATCTGCCTATTTCCCTCTAAAATATTACAACTTTATGATCATCTTTTGCAGCAAGAGCAAAACAATTTGGCATTACAAGTGGAGGAGAAGCTTACTTTCATGGCGCAAGGGGTCTTTTGCTAGGGTTTGATACTTCCGTAGACGTTGCAGGTGGTACTTCTTCAACATCTAAGGAGTTTCGTAGAATCGGTAAAGTAAGGATGACATGGGAGGAATCAGTGAGTTTGTGGGCTGAAGAAGGGGAAAACCATATGGGAAGAGTGAGGGTTCAAGGTTCAAGCTTTCTGAATGCAGATGAGCTTACGTTTTTTGATGATTCCATGGTAGCTTGCACCATGGAAGCATTTGAAGACGGACCTCTTAAAGGTTTCTCAGTTGACAAGTTCGTCAATGGTCATCAAGTCAAAGTCTTTGGTAGAAGAAAGTCTTCCGTATCTACTACTGCTACTGTTGCTTCTGCTTCTGGTACTGTAAATCTCAGTAATTTTGAATGCCTATCTTGAAACAGCATTTCTTGAAGTCCACATCTCACAGTTGTCTATTTATAGTAGGTTTCACTGAAAGGTCCCAGCTTCCATTAACAGAACCTTTAATAAGATGTAAGTCCCAGTTCTTATTGTCAAAAATTTTCACTTTCCAATGTATGTGTTCATGGTATTAGATTTTGTTTTGGAACAGCAATTCCAGCTTCTTGGGAAATTCAAGACCCGACTGAGTACTACCTAGGATGTCTTCGAATGCCACCATCGACACTCCCAAGCTTGTTTGAACTCTCATGGTATCTCCAAGAGCCACCACCCGAAGAGCTTCGATTCCCACTTCGCAAAGATGTGTACAAAGACTTGCCACAAGGCAAAGAACTCTTCTTCACCACTAGCAGCGAACTTTTTGATTGTAAAAGCATCACTTTCGACATCTTAAGCTCAATCATTCGAATGAACCCTAGTGTCAGTGGTGCTACTGCTTCTTGTAGAGACTCTTTCATTGGTCTTTGGGATGATTGCATTAATAGGCCTGTGTCTAAGTTCTGCCCAATCGAACTGTCCATTGTTAGAAAACCCTCTTCATCAACATCAGATTCACTGCAAGATCAATGGCCAAACGTCACTGGTTTCATCAGAAATTTTTGCTTGTGGAGAGGGGAAGAAACTGATCAACTCAGGGAAGGTCAGCTAGATCCTTCATCTTCTTTAGTAGAGAAGCTACTGTGGACTTACATGGACCTCCCTTACATAGTAGGCTATTTTGCAGTTGGCTACTTGGTAACTTTTTGTGCACTCTGCCGTTCACAAGATCGAATTATCCGTACGGATCTATATTCGTTAGACTTGTCGTCGCCAGTCGAGAAACTGAAAGCCCTAGTCCCATGCTATAGAGTCGCTGGCTTGTTGCAGTTGCTCGCAGACAGGTGCTTGAACGTCAGCAATGGCAGCCTCTATAAACCACTAGCTTACAGTGACTTCGAAAGATTTGATATGGGCAATGGAAATATCATCGAAATGACACCAAATACAGCAACAAGATTCTTCTCAACCCGAAGAAAATGGGCTGCAGTGAAAGAGATATATGACATTCTAGATCATAGAGTCCCACATTCAGAATTCATCTACCACGCGTCAGAGAGAGATTTGGAGCTTGTGTTCAGGCCTAGAGGTGTCAAGGTCAAGCCTTTAAACTGTGACCAACTAGTAGAGTCACTAAAATACGTGACAAAAGCCTTAGTTGCACTTCACGACTTATCTTTCATGCACAGAGACTTAAGCTGGGACAAGGTGATGAGAAGAAGCGACCGAGAAAACGAGTGGTTCGTCTGTGGATTCGACGAAGCGGTGGGTGCACCGCAGCTACACCCTCACCATGGAATCGGAGATGCACTTGGGAAACACGCTCCGGAGATGGGCAGAGGCTTACACGGCGTGAAAGTGGACGTGTGGGGTGTAGGTTACTTGGCGAAGACATGTGGGTTGGGTCCAAACTTAGTGCCCAAGATGCTTAGAGAGTTGCAAAATAGGTGCTTAGACCACAACCCTGAGCAGAGACCAACCGCCGCCGAATGTTACCACCACTTGCTGCAGGTGCAGTCGTCTCTTCAGTCATCGTCCTCTGCACCACCCTATTGAATTGACTGATAGAAATGGATATATAAAGGCACAACACAAGTGGGCTTGTTTGCTTGGTGGGGTTTCTAGTTTCTACGATGGTGATATGGGGTTTTAGTAGGGTTTTGGTGGGTTAAAGCTTTTGGTGGCTGTTTTGATACCTTTAAAATTTCAATGTGATGGGTTAGATTGTTTTCTTTACGTGAGAGAGACGTGGAAGTAAAAATGGCGGCTATAGCTGTAAATGGAGGGGGCTGCATGGCTGAAACATGGCAGTTCTTTTTAATCAAATCCCATTCAGAAAATGGTTTGACACATTTTCCTTTGATTTTTACTTTGTAAAATAACCATTTCAATTTTAAACTTTTTATTCAAGTGATTAAGCATAAGCACAAGAAAGTTACTGTTTTCCCATCTTTCTTTTCTATTGATTTTGGCGGGACTCAAGGGTTCAGGTAGTGATATTACTGACGAAATTGAGGGAAAAGCTTATTTTAAAAGTTAAATTTAGTATCTTAGAAATTAAAAAAAGGGAAGTTTGAACTTTGAAGTAATGTTTTAAAAGTTAAATTGATAAAATAAAAAATTTAAGGATTAATTAATATTAGATCGTTATAAAATTAATTAAAAATTTTTAAAAAAGATATTAAAATAAATTGAATTGAGATTGTTAAAATTTTTACAACTGAATAGATTAAATTAATTGAAATTTTTTAATTATTAATTTGAAATGTTCGGTTTTTAAAAAACATAATTTGTTAATATAATTGTAGGAGGGGAAATTCACCTTTTTATGGGACTAAAACAAGAATTATTTTATTTACAATATAAGAGAATAAGTGTACCATTCAAGATGTTATTTAAGAGAAAAAGGGGGGATTTCCTGTTAGTTTGTTCGAATTCTTAAAATTTATGTGTTAAGAGGTTGCAAATTGTTTGTTATCCATTTTTATATTAAAATTTATTATTTATGTGAGATTATAATGTTTTATGAATTAAGGAAATTTAATGTAATACTTATTAATTGAGGTGAAATTTAATTTTGAATATTTAGAAAGTATATTAAGGATATTGGATTGAACATAAATAGAAATTATGAATAAGGTAAGAAAATTATAAATTTTAAGAAAACACTTGAGTTGATATTTAATTTTTTTAAGTAAAATAGTGTTTGATTAATAAAAAGAAGATTTTAATATATCTTATATATATATGTCCATTAAATATTTTAGAATAATTATTTTATTGTATGCGTGTTTCGAATATTTTGTTGTATAATTAATAAGTGATTACATGTTTAATTTATAAAAACTGAGTGTAAGCTTATGTAGCATTGAGTAATAGATTTAAGGTTTTGTTAAATTAATTAGGAACTTAAATTGTTTAATGATGTGAAATTGTATGCTTATTGATATATTGTTATTGGTATGAATGCAAAGTGTGTTTTGGTGGATTAGTTTTTGCACCAATATATATTTACTAATATATTTTTAAAAAACGTCATGATGTAATTGTATTATGATTTTTTAATATTTAAAGAAATTAGTTGCAATATATAGATACATTTATAAATATTTACGATATATAAAATAATAAGTGTATAATTTTTTGTATTTTATTATAGTTTTTACTTTTTTTTTTAAAAAATGAATATGTCATAACTATAGACAACTAGATCAACATTACAATGAGTTCTAGTATATACTCTACTAGAAAGTCAACAAATATAAACTACCTATAGATAATTATTAGAGGTGTCAAATATGCCTTACATCAGGTAAATATTTTTTGCTATGAAAGCATATTGAACCCAATTGATAATAGTATTAGCAACCTGATGTGCTCCTACTTTGTTGTTTGTAAATAATCTCTTTTGCAGAGGATTGCATTAGGTGTACCCTTCCATGTAATATCCACTTGCCCATGTTGAGGTTAAAATAGTATATATGAGAGATTGTTGTGAAGTTGGAAAGTGCATTTTACACTTATGCATAATATGGCATGCACACATATGTGAATATTGATTTTTGCACATTAAAATGATTGTACATACATTCATTGACATTTTTTTAGTAAAATTGATTTATATATGTGATTATGTCAGGATTGTGGTTTATTTGTATTGAAAACTAATTCGGAGGGTATAAATTGCTGAATTAGAATTTTTGGTAAAATTTAGAAAATTTTCGAAATTATGAGTATTTATGGACTAAAAGAAATATCAAGTAGTAAGACAATTGATAAATAAGTGTAAAATGACAACTGAAATAATTGGCTAACGATATTAGGATTTGTGAGAAAATGATATTGAAAATTTGGGAAACAATTATAGTAGAAATTGGAGGCAATAGAGAACCGAGTGAGGCTACAAGAAGTGGGTAAGTGACAAGTGTCACTTGCCAAACATAATATTCATTTCACGATTATATTGGAAAGACCTAGTTTGTTTTGTTCTTACTTTTTCCTTCTTCGTGATTTTCTTCATCTTCTTCAAGGATTTTCTCACCAGCCTCCATCAACGTTAAATCTAGCTTTTTTTTATCTCTCACTTGCCACTCCCTCCTTGTTGTTTTCTCCACTTGCCACAAGAAATCGAAACCTGCCAATGTAACATCCCATCACCGATGGGAAGGGTATAATGGTAAATTGGGACGGGCTAGTAGGTCGCATTGCATATTTTGATATGAGCATACATTTGGCCTCTAATTTTAGAGAAAAGAGACTTTTTACAGATGCACTTATATGTACATGCATTCATGACATTTCCTGGTATTTATTCGTGAATATGATGTGATTTGTGAATTTGTGAATAATTATGTTTGAAATTTGAATTGGAATGTCTTAGGAGTGATTTTCAGTTGGTAGTGACCCTTAGAGTTTTTTCTGAAAATTTGGGAGAAAGAGTCCGGACCGAAGAATTTTCTAGGTGACAAACTGATTGACCTTATAGCACTGAAATAACTGTTCAATGGCAATGGAAAAATTAGACATGATTTTAGGAATTTTAATATGTTGAGCCATTGGAATGTGGAGACGAATTTGATTGGAATTAATTTTGAAAAGAGAAATAACTTTTAATATGTTGAAAAGTTGACAAGTGGCTAGGCTTTAGGGTTAAAGTTTATTAAATCTTCAAATGCCTTAGATTTTCGACACCACCTTTGGAAAATAGCTAGAATCACAGTGTCATCTTCTTCTCCTTCATCCTAGGGCATGCTATTTTCTTCCACCGATTGATCCTCCTCCATACATGATTTCTTGTGGTTCATTTGCTTGCTTCTTCCTTGTTGTTAAGATCAACCTTAATCCTTGTAAAGATGAAGATTGTTGAGGTTTTGAGTGCGAGCTGTATGGGTTGAAGAGTTGGGGAAGATTTCGGAAGTTTTAGGAATGAGAGCTTGATTTGGTAAGTGATCTCTTTATATATTGTTTATTTGTTAGTTGAAATGCATTTATGGTATTAATTGTGAAAAATTGTGGTAGTTGAGTTTGAGTTATGGATGATTTTAAAGAGATAAGGGTGAGAAAAATGTCGGAGAAGAAGGTCAGGTTGCGGCGTCTCTGCGCCACGATGCGGTGAGAAATTTTGTTCTCGCCAGCCTTTATTTATTCGTTACGGCGACCTTGTGAAAATTCGTCATGGCGAGCCTCAAACATTCCATGCTGCGGCGAGCCTCAAACATTCCATGCTGCGGCGAGCTTCCTTTTGACGTCGCGGCGAGCCGCTCCATGTCGCCGCGGCGAGTGTTCTTTGGCCGCGGTGAGCTCCTATTTTCTAAACTGATGTAGTTTAGTTTTTGGGTCATAACTAAAGATGTAGACCTCCAAATGAAGTGATTTTTAATTCGTTATAAACTAGAGAAAGAGGTCTACAATTGAGGTGAAGAAAGAAAGTTTGAATTCAATTTAGTAAGATCTCA
>JANTPM010000007.1:32353524-32363825 GCA_025434745.1 Erythroxylum divaricatum
GGAAGATTGGGAATAACACGTGTTCCCATACGAACCTAGCCCAAATATCCTGCCACGGCGATCCCTACCACCCACGGTCGAGAGATAAATAAAGAACCTAGATTTTGATAAATACAATTTATTAGTAAAATTAAATAAATAAAATAGAAATTTATTTTTATAAATAGTTTAAAATAAAATTTTTATTAAAATATAAAAAGATAAATAAAAATATAATTTATTGATTAAATTGTATAAGAGAATTGAAAAGAAAAACAAATGATTGAAATGTGATAAATTTGGCATAGAATAGAATACAAATTCAATAACAACTTCAATTAACGCATTTTGTTCATTTTGAAGCAATTAATACAAATTCAAAGCATTCTAAATAAATTACCGATTTTTTCCAAGAACCGGGCAATCCAATCCAGTTTTAAAAGCTTCAACATAAATTATTTAGCTATTTACAATTTAAAATTAAATAATTTTTACAAGTCAGTCCAATCCAGTTTTAAAAACTTCGATGTAAATTATTTAGCTATTTATAGTTTAAAATTAAATAATTTTTACAAGTTAAAATATTTCAAGATTAAATTTGGTTACTGTTATTATGTTTTTAAGAGATAATAAGAAAAAAGAATAAGGTAAAATATATAGATTTTTTAATTTAAAAAAATTTAAAAGAATGTTTTAATATTTAAAATTCTCAAATTTTTAATAAGAAAGTTTTCCTCTTAGGCTTCCGTTAAAATTAATGATAATATATAAAATAAATATATAAAATAAATTAATCCAATTTAATTTTTTATATTGGATTCATATTGATAATATCTTATTCATATTTAATTGGTTTGGTTTGATTTTTAAAATTGAGTTAAATTGTTACATAAATAACATTTAGTTAGTTAATGTGTGATTTTATATCGTATATTATTTAATCGTTGCTTTTAATTGAAATTTAAAAAATACTTTTCTGAAAAAATAAATTATTTTAAAATTTTAAAAATTTTTAAAAAAATATTTTAAAATTTATTAAAATACATAAGAGCTTTAATTAAACGAACATTATTTGTTGAATTGAGTTCTATATCTTTTACTTAAAAGAATATTATTTGTTGAAATGAGCTGATATCTTTAGATTCAACCATTCAAATGACCACGGAATCACGAGACTTATAACTAGACATCAAATATGGCTTTATTGTGTGCATAAATACAAAACATGACCTCTTTCCATTGCATGATATGAATTTACATACCTTATATACGTAGAAAGTATCAGCTTGGCATTTCAAGACGAGGGTCAGTTTATATTCTAGCTGTTATGCTTTCTATTCTCTAGCTTGTTTATGTTGAATCAGTTCAGATTTCTTAGGCTAAGTTGTTTCTTTCACGTGTGTTACTGTTGTATTGCAATGCCGGTAAGCAGGGACGGAGATAGATGAGGCCCAGTGGAGCGAAATGGTCTTCTAAAATTTTAAAAAATTAAATATTTTTAAATATATATATATGATGGTGTTATTTAAAAGTTAGTGATATACTAGACCTCTCAAAATTTAAAAAAAATAACTATTTAGATCCTCCTATTTAAAATTCCTGACTCCAGCATTGCTTATAACAACGCTGCAAGATAAGTTGATGAAACATTTATCAGCATAATCAATTTCTTCTTGCAAAAACGATTGTTGCACTGTCAAAATTCCAACATCTCATACTTATATATAAAAAAAAGTAGCAATTAAAGGAATTTACAAAAATAAATTTAAGTCAGGATCACCATTGAAAACTAATTATAATGTTCTCATATTACTTGCTAAGACTTAGCCTTTGGATAATTATGAATAATGCAGCTATAAAAATATCAAATGTGGGTTATTGGATTGATGCTAATTAAATTGAGTATGTCATTTAATTCTGAACTACAATTTGATTAAATAATTCACTCTGAATTTATTGCGTAGAATTTCATGAATAAACATCATTATTACAAACAAATAATAAATTAAATAATGTTTAATCATTCAATTTTTTTAATTTAATACCAAATTGTTTAAACTTTCAGTTTCTTAATACTGGTAAAAATTATTCGAATTACTCGTATTGTATGATGGGCTAATATTTTCATAAAAGTTCCTTGATTGATCAATATTATAAATAATAAAGATATTGTATTTATAAAATATTTAATAATAACTTGGTTTATAGTTTTTTTATAAAAATTATGCCGACTCTGTTGGAGAACAGAGCATGCTCTGTTTGAATTTTCCATGCATGAAGATTGAAGAAGAAACCAAAAACCTTTTCTAAATCATAATAAGAAGAAAATAGGGAGAAAAAAAAAAGGTACAAAAATTTTAGCTGATTCAGCATTTTATTTGTTCCATATATCTCTCTTAATCTGCTCTTTTTTTCAATTTCTCTTCTTCCTTTTTTTTTTGGGGACCTGTATGGCTTTTCCTTTCTTCACTTTCTTCTTTTGGGTTCATCAGGAAAAGACCAACGAGCCTGCCTGTCTGTTCTTTTACGAGAAAAAGTCTACATAACTTGGTTTCAGCTACTTCTCTGATGAACGAACCCAATTCGTGAACATCTCAAGAGTCTTCATGTCAGCTCTGTAATGCTTCTGTGTGAATTCCAGGAGTGTTGGCCATGTGAAATCTGGATATATTCTGGGATTGCAGGAATCGACCAATTCAGATGGTGGAGTTATTAGCTTGTCATTCCTGGGACAGAGAAAGAAAGCAAGAGATTTCCTTGGTGTTTCACTGTTAACCACTGCTCGATGCAAACAACTCTTGTATCTTCCGTTGGAAAGAGCCTAAAGAACCCAAAAAAAAAAAAAACAAGAAAGCCACTAGATTTTTAAATCTGATTTGACTAATTAATGATTAATCATCAAATCTGATTAGTTCACAGTAATGCTCTTACCATGAAGGTGTCCCCAACGTTGACGACAAAAGCTTCAAAATTTGGGCTAATCGAATGCCAATCATCGTCTACAAACACTTGAAGACCGCCAACTTGGTCCTGATGAAGGATGGTTAGTGATGTTGGATCACAATGAGGTCCTGTTCCTAATGTAAGATCAGGTTTTCTGCACGGCGGATAGTAATTAAGCCTCATTATCGAATCGTTTTCTTCGAAAAATTCCCTGAAATGGGCTCTGCTTAGACCAAGACTCATTCCCAGTAGCTCCATGATTCCTAGTGACAGTGTGCTCATGGCTTCACAGTAATCCTGATACACCCTCCTGAAGAAAACCAGAAAGAAAAAGAACTCAGCTTTGGTAATTTAATCAGTTGCAAACAAAGAAAATTGTAAAGGGTAGATTGTACTGTACCCTAATTCTTCAAATTCCTGACCCAGTTTCTCGAGCAAATAGTTCTGCACAATCTCTGCAGAGTTCTTCTCAGCAGAGAATCGAAAAGAGAGAGTTTCTTTCCACGGAAGTTTGGACAAAAACCTGCCGGTGAAACTACTGGCATATCCACAGTGCTCGCCGGCTTTCCTCTGAGCCTTTTGCTTCTCGCAGAGTGATAACTCAAAGAAGCTGTCCGTATATCGATGAGCATCAGAGATGAGTTTCTTATCGACCCCATGATTAACGACGAGGAAAAAACCATGTTTTCGGCAGGCTTCACCAACTAGCCTTGAAGCTTCCTTTGCAGCAACAGGATCATCGGAGAGAAAGCCTCCCAAGTCGATGAGAGGGACTTGGAGCTCTGGTGCATTGACGCATGGTTTTTCATCGTCCGGCCAAATGAACTGTTGAGGTATATTAGACTGGTGCATAAGCTTTCTGGCATCAAAAACAAGCGAACTCTGTTCATCTTTGGCTTCATGGCTTTGATGATGTACTGAAGATGGCATGTTTCTGAAGCATTCTATTGCCATTGCATTTACAAGTTGCAGAAATCAGGAAAGTCTGTGTAAGTTTCCAAGATTTGTGATAGAAGAAAAACCCAATACTTAGAATCTCTTATAGCTTTTGTTTTTCACAAACACAATTACGTGATGTGGGGTAGAATTGCACAAGAAGGTGCTTGTGATTGGGAAAATTGGGTTGTGGTTCAATTTTTGGGAGTGGTGTTCCTTTTATTTATAGTTCTTCAGGGAAAGAGAGGCTAATCAGCTAATGTAAACCTATGTTTGTTGAACTCTTCGATGTCTTCTATTCCATAGGACCCATGACTTCATGTTCTGTTCCTGATAAGGCCAAAGCCCACCTGAAAGGGTACTGGAGGGTCCTATGCACCTTTTTCTTGGAAGAAACACACCGCATTTCGATAAAACAAACTTGAATATGCCTCCTTCTCGTCTTTGCATTTTGTATTGGTTCTAAGAGAGAAAAAAAAAAAAACTCAAAATCGTGTGTGAAACTAATCTTCAATTACAATGTTTAAGGGTTTTGAGAACAGTTTCTGATAAGGAGTGCTTTGTGTGGCTAACTTAGAAATGATTTGTTTAGTACAACATGCGAGAGTTTCCTGAAATTACACAGAAATGATAGAAACTAAAGAGCTATAAGACTTTCTTTCAAAAGGACACGATGGCTTCAAAGAAATTGCGTGCCACTAAGAAACGCCCTCAAGTTGGTGGTGCTTGATATATACAATTCAAGCAATGTCTTGGAGTTTAGGTTACAAGAAATGTGTCATCACCAGTTTGATGTTCTCTTTTCTTCTAATAATAAGATGGTCGAATTCATATATATCTCGAGTATTTAACAAAATAATTAATTTATTAAGGTTCAATGAAATTTGTAGATATAAGAAGAACTTCCAATAAATAGAATCTTTTTTAGGTAGGATTATTTTTGTAATTATTGATTTTTGTTTGATAATGAAGATGTAAGAATGTGAACATAGATTTGATTCTTTAACTTTTACTTATTTGATTATTATAAATGTATAAAATAAGGAACGATAAAATTAAAATAATCATAAAATTTATTTTGTAGGGGGTGTAAGTATAATTGAAAATCAAATATCAAGAATAATAAACAATATTAAAGATACTAATATAATATTATCAAGAAATTATATAATTAATTAATTAAATTTTGTTTTATTTTATTTCATTGATGGTATTTCAAGTAAAGCAATTTTTTTAGTTTTTTAATTTTATTCTTATCGTAAAATTATTCAAAATTATTTAAAATTTAATAATTTATTGAATCAGTGAAAAATAATTTTGATTAATTATCTATAAAATGCAATATAAAATATATTTTAATTAATTAATTCATTACCATTCCTAATATTCTATGACATATTTTTAGTGATTTTACATTAAGCACGTATAATCATATAAATTCAATCTTCATTTTCATTTTCACTTTCCACTCTTATTCTTATATATATTCCTTTGTTATTGATTATCAATTACCGAGAACTTGAGATTTCGAGTTTGAATCTTCTTAACTCTTTAAGACTTCGTTTTCCAAAGAATTTATTATTGATTATTACATGTTACCAACAGCAACTCTTATAAGCTTGTTTGCATCAACTTCTCTCACTTATTATTACTTCCATCATAATCTCTAGAAAAGCAAAACTCGGAATGCATACGGAACATTGAAAAAGTGGCCATATGGTTCTTTTAACAACACTCAATTGTTATGTTTCATTGACTTTCTACGCCATTATTGCAAGAAAATACTGTATAATACGGCAATGTTTGGCACGAGGTTAGTTGCTCAGACCCGTCTCCTGTTCCCTGTCAATGTTGCCGAGTTCTATCAACTTCTGCTGTTGTTACGTTGAAGAGGAATAAGGTAAGAGGGTACTTCAAATGTTCATAGGCTTATCAACCAAATTTGTTGTTACTATCGTAAGGACTTTATATTGTAAAACCATTATAGGATCGACAATTATTTTGCGTGCCTGTATCCATAATTGCTTCTTCGTTAAATGTTAATTGCTTTGAAAGAGTTTATTTTCTCTCGTCTTCTTCCTTTCTGATTTTCTCAATGGTTAAAAATGATTGTTATTTCATAAGTTTTGCAACTTATATACCATTACCAAAGGATATGTCCTTTGGAATTAGAAGAGAGAGGAAAAGGATCTGTGACCCATTTCAGACCCAGTTGGTAATACTCAATAATCATTATTTTGAGTACAGTTCATATGACTCAATACGATAAATTACATGGGACATAAAATAGTCTTACACATATATCGCCTCGCTTCAACTTTTCTCAATGTAATTGGTAGCCTAGCTCTGGTGCCTGCATACACTTTACCCTATTCGATGCTAGGGTTCGTGATAATTTATAAGAAGGTAAATGTTGAAAAAACATCTCAAACTTCAATTAATCTTATAACATTGAGTGAAAATTTAAAAAATAAAATTATAATATTTTAATTCTTCTGCTCTTTTTTCAAATCTCAAATGTTTTGATGCATCGTAAGACAACAAAGAAAAATCCAGAAAGACTGGTCATTATAAACGATGGAATTTCTGAAACTCCTGAGTTCAAAAGCGAAAGGACAAGGAAATGTATACATCATACCACCTGCCAGATGAAGCTTGACCAGGTCATATACAAGAGAAGGGACAAAGCATCATATATGGCACAGTTGTATTCTTCATTTTGATTCCTAAAAGACAGAGAAAATATAGCAAAAAACCAAAAAATATTTTAATTCCTATATGGAAGTTGGGAATAGTTTCAACCTCTAATATAATGGGATCCCATGCTAAGAAAAATGTAGTTTAAGGTTTGGGTTAAATACACTGAATTCCTTTGTAGATTGATTCCTATATAGAAGTTGGGAATAGTTTCATGTAATTTTTCTCTTTTTTGTTAATAAAGTATTTATTTATTTTTATTTAAAACTACCTAGTATTAAAATTTTAAATTCTAATATAATTTTATTTTAAAATTATGATTGAATGGAAAATTAATAAAAGGTGATGAAAGGACTTATATGCTAGTTAAATAATACTATAGTTTTCAAAATATAAGGATTGAAATAGAAAAAAGTCTAATAACATAAAGATGTAGCATAATTAACTCTTATAGTCTCTTTACTAATTAAGAGAAAAGCTATATAATATTAAATTTTTTCAGAGCTTGTTGTTATTATTGTTGTTGTTGTAACTCTTAAAGTTTTTATAATTGTTTATTTTAAGATAAATCCAAGGACAAAATTAAGTTTGCATAACCAATTATGTCATGCATATAGGATATGTCAAGAGAATATGTTCATACCAACTTGTGTGCTTTAGATAGTTTATATAGTTGTTGCATATGTTTAGAAGTCTTCATTTATTACTATAAAGGATTTTTAACTTGTATAAATTCTACTATATTGTTCCCATTAAGAATTAAACAATTAAAGAATACAAAGTCTATATGCTTCTTGTTGGGATTTTTTATAAGATGAAATACATTAGTTATTAATTTTAATTAATAAATGTATTTAATAGGAAAAAGAGTATATTCTTACCTAAAATAAATAAGGTCCTCACTCTTCTAAATGTAAATTTGTTTTTTGAAAAATGATTGTAAATATTATTCGAGTCATGGAAGCAATTTATTTGTAAAAATACAAAAAAAAGACTATGTATAATTAATGTTCCTCCTCCCCTCGCAAAGAGGAAAGTCTTGTGCATTAAAATTCGTTGATTTGTTGACTTTATATTTTGAGAAAGAAACAAGGATTGATACATCAGTAGAATATAATATACTAAACATTTATAGCAGAAAATCATCATTGTTTGTTTTTTTATTTATCACACCTATTTCAAACATATTAATTATTTATATTCACAAAGTCTAAATAAAATTATATAAACAAAATATAACAAAGGAAATAAAATAATAAAGAAATGTGATTAATTTATATTTAAATTAGACATTGAATAAAAATGACTAAATATATCCTAATTAAAAATAATATTTAAGAACTATAATTTCTTTTATTCCCTCTTTTTTTCCAACTAATTTTTTCTATTTTGATTTTTTATTGCCTTTTCTCTTTTGTCATTGGGAAGAGGGGGTAAATTGTCATACAACAGCTAACATTTTAACACAAAAGCTAAGAGATAATAATTTAAGTTTTAAAAAACTTGCCTCTTTTTTTTTGTTTAAAATTTAAAGAATAAAATAAATTTATAATCAATGATTAATTTTATTCAAATTCAATCTTTTATATCTTAAAAATGTTATCCTAATGAATATTAATATAAGCTTGATATTATGAGTCAATCAAGCTTTTTTTAAAATTAAATTAGGGCTATTAAAAAGGAAATAGCCCATCTAAAAATTATGATGTAAAAACCTAATTCTACATGGTTAATAAATAAAAAGGATGTCTATTCATTTCAGTATATATGAAATACTAGTTAATTATAGAAAAATATAAACGGAAATAAAGAGAAATGTTTTTCACTTTTTTGTTTGTGTGTGACATGTAGTAGTAGGTCTTTACATAAGCTTTTAGGTGTATAGATTTATCTATTGAAAAGTTAAGCTTAGAGAAAAATATAAAGTGTTAGTTTGGAATATTTGATTAAATATTACTAATTTTGTAGTGTAAAAACTTTTGAAAAAATTGTATAACACAAATAAGTATCTACTACTTTGATTTTATTTAATGTTTTAAAAACTGAATCGAAAATCAAACCAGTAAGACAAGAGATTTAAGATTTAAAATGTTCAATCGATATAATACCATCATAAAATCGGTTAAAGATTGATTAAAATTAAAAAAAATTAAAATATAATTAAAAGAAATTATTCTTATTCATCGGTGAATTTAAAGTTCAATTAAAAAATATTGTTAAATGAAAATTTATTTATTTATTTTAGTTTATAAAACTTATTAATTTACAAAAACTGACCAATTAATTAGTTAACTAATCAATTTTTGACAAAAAAATTGTTAAAATAATTCAAATTGAATCAAAAAATTGAAAAGTTCAAAGTTTTTACGATTAAACCGCTTAAACTGGTCGAATCTTTTATTTATTGATTTTATTCATAGCTACACTTTTAAAACAAAGAGGACCTAAAATCTTAATAAAATTATATTTCTTTCAATTTTTAGTAATTAAGTCATCAATTTTAAATGGTTGAGGGAATCCAGATTAACCAAATATGGTCATGGTTTTGAAAATAATTCCTTCAAATGGTTAAAAATGAAATCACAACTTAATATTTTATAAAATAGGTATTACTAATTGATATCAGTAAAAATTTACTTAGAACTTTTATAGAAATTTGATATAACAATCTCATATTTAACCTGTATATTGCATAATTTCCATCGAAGAGTGAGTTATGCAGTACTCCGTAATTTTTTGTTTCTCAAAAGAACTGTTGCTTCTTAAGCATGATAATTTGAACAGCTGGTACTTGTGTAGGAACAAGTTCTCCACATTTTTCAACAAAAACCCTACCCGGTAAGTTCATCATAAACTAATCACTTAAACCTTCTTCATTATTGCCACATAAAAAAGCCCTTTGGGATGACAAATTAATTTGCAATGTTTTCAAATCGAATCATAAGTTAAACTGGTAAAACAAGAAAGTTTAAATTTTAAAAGGTTTAATCAATATTAAAACTTCATAAAATCGGTTAAAAATTGGATAAATTTGAAAAATGATTGAAAATTGTCCTTATTTATTAAAAAATTTAAAATTTAATTTAAAAAGAGAGTACTAAATAAAAATTAATTAGTTTATTTTAATTTATAAAAACTGATTAGTTTACACAAATTAGCCGATTAATTAACAATTTGATCATTTTTAACAACAAAAATTATTAAACTAAATCAAACCAAAAAAATTAAAAATTGAATCGAAAAGTTAGCTGGTTCAAAATTTTTACTGTTAAACCGGTCGAACCGATTTGGTTTTTGAAATGCTCTTAGTAATGAAAATGATTTATTCAATGTTTAATCGTTTTAATTTTTATATTACTATCAAAATTTTTAGTTTTGTCAATCAAGTTCTACCTTCTTTTTCCAAAATTTAGGAGAAGAAAACATTTCTTCTTTTTAAAATACTTTATTTTTTCATCTATCCCCTCATTTCCTATCAAAATAATTTTATTTATTCTTAAAAAAATTTAGAATTCGATTAAAAACTTTACCGATGAATTTACAAGTCATTACCCTTAATGAAAAATTGTTTTTTTATTTAGGTCTTCAACATTTGGTGTTAAACCTAGAAAATTGTTGATAGCTATTTGAAGTTAACTAGCCACGACAGAAGAATGGAAGCATTTTTTTGGACACTCTTGTGATGGCACCAACTGTTTCAAACTATAAAAACAGCCATAGTCATCTATGTTCTTCGAGTTGACTTT
>JANTPM010000007.1:32377634-32391047 GCA_025434745.1 Erythroxylum divaricatum
GACAAGAGAGGAGGATAATATCAAACTAAAATGTCGGAGAGAAACAGAATTGAAGGGTTTTAAAGTGAGCAAGATTAAGACTGAATACTTAAAATATAACTTTTCAAGCCATCATGTGAATACCGATGTGGAGGTAAAGATTATATCAAAAGTTATACTACGGAAGGAGTGTTTTAAGTACCTAGGGTGGCTCATATGGAGGTAGGCGTCAGGAGTTTTACGTGAAAAGAGGACACCACTAAAGCTTAAAGGTAAATTCTATCACTTAACAATTAAATTAATCATGTTATATTGGATAAAGTATTGACCCATTAAGCAAATACAAAACTGTAAGCGTTTGGTGACAGAAATGAGAATGCTCCAGTGGATGTGTAACCTTAACATAAGAGATAAGATCAAAAATTTAATGACGAGGGACAAATTAAAGATAGTTGATATCAATGACAAATTGCGAGAGACCTAGCTTCGGTAGTTCAAACATGATAAGAGAAGACATTCAAACGCTCCAATGAAAAATATGAAACAATAATATTTGAGGACTCAGAGATTGTAAGAGGAAAAATAGAAGACCTACAAAAAACTAGGAGAAAGTGATAAAAAATAATATAGCTCAGTAGGATCTTACCAAGGGCTTGACCCACAATAAGAAACTTTGACTTAATATGTTACTACTATACAGGTCTTTTTTATTGATATTTTTATTTTACCCCTCGGGCCTTTTCTGGTATGTACTCTCGTCGGGCCTTTTGTGCTGCCATGCCTACTTTCTCAATGTCATGATTCTTCAATATCTTTATTATTTAATTGTATTTCTGTATTAATGTATTTATGTATTCAGTTATCTTTAATATTAACGTATTTATATATTCAGTTATGTACACATAAAAATTGATTTAATATTAAAGTGAAATATTGGAATTGATCTCTTTCCGTTAAATGTGTCAAAAAAATCATTATTTGTGAATTTCCTCATAATATAATTTATCATTTTCTCATCATAAAATTGTTTATTTTCTCTTTATATTAATTAAAACAATGTTTTTTTTTTCAAAGAAGAGAGCATAAACTTTAATGCATTAAAGAGCTTTTTATTCAGATATTTTAATGCTTAATGTGCTTCACAAGATGCAACTTATTCAACAGATAATACCTCAACTACAGTGCAAAATTTGGAAGGCATATGGCGAATCAGACAGGGGGTGGTGTCCAGTAACCATTACTCTTATGTAATCACTGTAGGTCTCTCCCTCCCGGTGAAGTCCTTCAACTTTGATATTGATAATGCCAGATCTACCAAAACCAAGCATATTATAAATAACTTGTTAAAAGACAGGGAAGTAGTCGATTTACGCTACCCAAATTATGATTAACGTTACCTATCAATGGTTTAAGGGCTGTTTGAGCATCTGTATCGTGTTTGGAGACATCCGTTTCCAACTGTTCAATGTACATTCTCACAGTTGCACCACTTGATCCAGTTCCCTGCATTATGTGTACTTTTCAAGTTATATCAGATCCAATAGCATTATGTAGCTATAAATTTCTGAAAGGAATCAGTCGATGGCACGTACAGATAGACGAAATATGATCCGTGATCCATCAGTAAATACAAACCGAATTCCTTGTTTTGATGCTACACTTCCATCCACCTGAGGAGTTGTATAGAGATAAACATGATGGAGGTTGCTTCAAATTGCAATGGTAAAGAAAGTTGTAGCTAATCACAGCTCATACACGAATAAGTTTCGACTTACAGGATCAGTATATGAAAAGTCATCAGCAAGTTGAAGGGCATAACTTCCTGTAACAGAAAATTACGCACCGATCACACGTTGTTGGAAAAGATCGTGACACAGATTAAATCGGAATTAGAAAGAACCAAACTTACCATATTTTTCGCCTGGTTTGCTCTTGGTTATCACTTCTCTAAGGTAGTCAATCATTTTATTAGCTCCTTCAGATTCGCATTCCTGAATAACGACTGTATGTTTTAAGTAGTTGCATTTACCTCGGAAAATCGATCAATCCAAAAGATAGGTTTACTAGTAACCGCAAAAGTTCGGCACTTACTTCATAGTCGTATCTAGAAAAGAAGTTTCTTCCATATGTTGCCCAATGCTCTTTCACAACATCGGCAACAGATACTAATTTCTCCCCTGGTTTCTTGTTTTTGTTTCTGTAAGCAATTATTGAGAGCCAAGCTAACACAGCCCTGAAATACAGCGAACAGCCAAGTCTTCTTTTAGAATTTCTAATACCACAAGGTGTTTTTAAAAAAATTTAAAATGAAAAGGATATTTTTTAAAACAATAAAACCATAAAAAGGGACATATATTTTCGAAGGGACAAGCATATATCTGATCAACCCCGCAACTTGATGACCATAAGGATTTGCAGCACTTCGTTGATGCAATATTGATCTAATAATCCATTAGAGACGTTCAAAATTCCATATTTCATGCATATAACCAGACCTTGTTTGCTGGAATTTAAAGCTATTGCACAGGTTTTGGCTTTCCACTTCTTTCTTTGCAACAAGGACAAACATGAAACATAACATTCTGTTAAAGAGAAAGCTAAGAATATAAGATGTAAATGCATGATAATAGAATGGTATATAGTTTGGAATGGTCTTTACCATTTAAAAAAAAAAAAGAATAGATAGTTACCATATGCCATCCTTCTCTCGAACATGATCAGAACCAGTTCCAAAACTTTCTTCGCCGCAGATTGATAGCTTTCCATCGTCCATGAGATTCCCAAAAAACTTCCATCCAGTGGGGACCTGAAACAGATGAATTAAATTGTTTTGAGGAAAACTAACCGTGTTGGCTCTTTTATCAATAGAAGTAACGATTCTGCTCAAGAAGTGCTTGACCTCAAAAAAGGGAAGAACCAACTTTTCAGCCACACGATCAAGAGCACCGCTTGTCGGCATCGATCGAGCCAACCCCTAAGAGATTCTAAATGTAAATTCATTCAGAAAGTAAAATCAAGACGAAAAATGGTGGGTCGTTATCTTACCTTAGGCCCACTCTTGAAGTATGGTATTGCTAATTGAGCACTGGCAGCTATAATAGCAACAGAATCTGAAGGAGTAACAAAAAAACGCCTTCCTAGAATCATGTTCCTGTCACCATCTCCTGCAGAATGACAAAAGAAACTTTTCTTACACGATGAATAAATTTTCAAACATCGAACATAAGTCATCCGCATAATTCCTGCTAACTTTGCTCCTATTTTAGCTTATGGAAACAAATAACCTAACAAACTTGATAATGCAGACACTGACTTTTGTATTACGTATTTCGAAGATACAGAATTAAATTTCATGTACATCTAGAATTGACTCCTCTATACAAGGATTTATAATCATTCACGCACTCCAGTACTATTACATCAAATTTTCAAAGTTTCTTGTCTTCAAAAAGTATCTGCTCATTTCATGTGCTCAAAATAGCACCAATATACATATGAATATGCAACTTAAATCAGACTGTCATTCCATACCATCACTTGCAGCTCCAAAATCAGGCCCATTTTCAGCATACATAATATCAACCAATTCCTTGGCGTATCTGGTTCAGGACCAGAGAACATTAGTATGCTTTAGAATAACTACAGATAAACTCAGATTAGAAAGGGTATTAGTGGCCCTACGTAAGATTGGGATCTGGATGACCATGGCCAAAATCCTCAAGGGGCACTCCATTTTTTATTGAATCCTACAGATAAAAAAAAATCATTAAAATAGATAAGATGATAGAGGAAAAATATTTCATATGATATGTGAATATACCGGTGTGGCTCCCAGCTTGTCCACAAAGATGGGTTTTGCATAAGCACCAGTAACAGCATGCATGGCGTCAAATGTAAACCTAAAGGATAAAATCCATTAAAAAAACTATATTAAAAAAAAAAGAGCTTTCAAATTGGCCGAACAGGAATTCAAGACAGTATCTAATCATGTCACTTAAGGATTACCCAGATAGTGACCAACACAAACTTCTGAAGGCACTAAGATATTATATGATAGTTTACTGATGAGAAAATAGTTAGGTAAAGGACATTGGTAAATGTTAGAACAATGAAGCTGACAATAAAATGGTTACAAAGCAGGACTGACATAGAGGATTAGGAAAAGCTAAGGGGTAATTTGATTGGCCTTAGTCCACTGAAGAGATATCAAGTTTAGTTAGGAAACTCTCACTGTCCCTCTCTCTCTCTTAATGGAGGGGGACTTTGCGGAAGTTTGCTATTTCATTCAGTTGAGGGTATTTGTACCTGAAATCTGACCGTGATAAAAGACTTTTAATCAGCTCAAAGTCAAATACATCCTGCAAGAGAATCCAATGTCATTACTGATATGCAATCTCTGTGAATGAAAACAATGATGCACATGAATGTAAACCATGATGCACAATCTATTTTCTAACCTCCATCAGCTCCATATAGTCCGAAACTGGGTCAATTACTTCGACGATGAAGTTTCCATACTTTGTTTCTCCAAGACTAGAAAGGTCAACATCAGGAATATCTGCCATTTTAATCTCAGAAATCTGCAAAACATTCACATTAACTTGAGATTCATGCATGTAAATATTATTACAAAGCTAATAATCAGATGATGTTATAATATCTGCTGCAGTTCAGCCTAACATGCGAAAGTTGAATGGTCAACCAAAGACGAAAAGCTGGAATCAGTCTCTCAAATATACCAAGTTGACATATTTTGCATACTCGTTCATGTACAAACCCACAAAGATAATACGGTTGAATGATTTATAAGCATATAGATCCACGAAGAATTGGTGTCTGCTTTGAGATTGTAAACAGATTTTCATTGGCATACGAAATGAAAATTCAAATATAAGGAATTAATACTTGATAAAGGTAATAATAATAACGGAGAAAATTACTTACAGAAAGAGTGTTTCCATAGATCTTGTCGGTGATGGATTCAGGTGCAGGTTGTCCACTGCTATAATTAAACTGGAAAATTAACACAAATAGCACCACAATTATGTAAACAGTATATCTCTTAGTATGTCAAACTTTAACAGCATATGCGACTTGACATAGACACAACTCAGAGATTTCCATTCTGACATAGGTCTGCAATAAATTTAGGACCTGCTGAAAACTTGAAAATCAACCAAATATACATTGAGAGCTCAAAAGCCCAACTAAAAGCTTCAAGGGAAGAGTAAAAGAAGTTGGTGAATTGCATAGCTTTGAAGCATGCTTGCTACTGCCAAACCCAATTGTTGGAGTCTCATAAAGTAGTAAGAATAGTAAAGACAAGAGAATAGGTTGTGATTGCCTGATGTTTAGCATGAAATTATAGCATATTATTTGCGTGAACCCCGTAAACCTCAGATCTCAGCAACAACATGCATTATCTATACGTTTTAATTAATAAGAATCAATTCACCTTTATACCCCAATCATATTCGGGCCCTCCAGGATTATGGCTTGCACTCATTATGAATCCACCATTGGCCTATCGATATACAGAAATATTTTTCTCAGTAATCAGAAAAAGGAAAGAACTCAGGAAACTATTGACTTAAATTTCAAAACTTTTGCTTGCAGATTAAGAAGCCTGCTCTTGCCTTCCTCTTTCGAATTACAGCAGAAACTGCTGGGGTAGACAAAATACCTTCCCTGCAATCATAGGTTGTTAATGGTCAAGCTTATACCCAGGTAACCAGAAATTGCTCTTCGTGATTCAAACTGAGGACGGATAAAAAATCAGAATTTCAGCTCCCAGAACTTAAGGAAATTGATGCATCAAATTTGAAGTTAGTCAACTACATCACTCTATAACCCACTCTCTCGGGGAGAAGGAACCCAACTTTATGAATACTCGCAATAAGCAACCAAGCTAAGATGAATGTTGGATAAAAAGCATCAAAGCCAATGAATGCCACATCATGAAATTTTTCACAAGAAAAGGTCATGAAATGGAAAGCAAATTCGCCGTCCACTCAACACTAAACAATTTCAATGAAACCTAGAAAATGAATTTTTTGACATGCCTCAAACTCTGTTGCAAAATTCAGCCTTTCAGCCCTCATCATCTCATCTTTCTCTACCTTTTTCATCCAAAATTGGAATAAAAAGTTATGGCAATACTTACTTGCCAACAAAGATTTTGCCAACACCGTTTCCGGCAGCAATTTTGATGATAACCTACATTTTCAACCCGAAAAACTGTTGTGAGAGGCAGATGAACCCCAATAACCAAGCATGAGCAACACAATATAAATTTAACTAGAAAATGACCTGTGCAGCCTCTCGATTGAAGTAACGACCATCCCCTCCTAAAACCAACAATCCATTCTTGTAATCCTCAGGAGGCAATGAATTAAACAGAGCCTACACATATAAAGATTCAAAATTTGACAAAGTTCTGTGTGTCCCATACAATAAATCATAAATTTTCCACCACGAAACATGTATAAGGATCAAACCTGGATCCAATTAGCAAGGTAATTGTCTTGCATGAAAACTTTAACCTGGAAAACACATAATCTTCCGAGAATAAGCACATTCCCAGGAAACTGAAGCAATAATCAATCGAAGAAAGAGAAAATTCGAAAAGACAGAAATAAAGCTACAAACAAATAAAAGCTACCTTCTTTCTGAGCCCACTTGTCCCAGTCTTTTGACCCTCGATTGGTTTCGTTGGAACCGAATTAATCTGCAACACATAACAATCAAATCCCCGTTACTTTAAATAAACGTAGATACAAGAAAGTGAAATAGGGGGCCTGGAAAGATTATACCTTGATGCCTTCTGGTTCAGCAATGGCAGTGGAAGAGGAAGCTCTGATAGACCCAAATGGTGACCGTAAACGGGACAAGGAAGTTTTCGAAATAGAGAGTTTAGCAAAGACGGAAGGAGAAAAAGAAAGCGCAGAGAAAGAAGAGAGATGAGAAGAAAGGACACTGCCATTGGCATTAGATTGCTTTTGCGTGAAAAGGGTAGAGCTGTAGACGTTCTCTAGTCTATAATAACAAGAAGAGAACGCCATTTTCACTTGTGTGATTCAGCACTGCTCAATGGTTTTTGATCGCCAACAGCTACTTGTAGCTCTCAACCTTAACGTGTCTAGGAGTAAGCGAGTATTCGATCAGCATAACATGTGATGATCAGAGTTAAAAACTATTGTTTCGAGGAAATCTAATGAGTGCCGCAAGTACGTCCAAAGTCTTATCTTCACTTGGTTCGTGTGACTTGCCACCACTTTATGCTTTCCAATCTCTTCTTCACACGATATATCTAGGCTTCCATTAAACAATTTCAATATAAGAACTAGTCAATTTCCATTTAGATCACTACAACCTAGATTATAGTACACCTTGATCCAAACGATTGGTTTAGTTAGTTTAATTATATATATAAATTTTTCATTTATTTTATTTCAATAATTTTTATTTTTAAAATTATAAATTTATTAATTAACCAGTAAATTTTTATAAACTAATTAATTTTTATAAATAAAAAATCTACGTAAGTCTTTTTCTTTAATTAAATTTCAACTCCTTTTTCTTTTTAATTTTATTTTAAATTCTTTATTTTTATTTCATATTTATTGTCTACTGATTTTATAAGGATATATATTATTAATTTAACCTTTAAATCTTAAATTGATATAATTTCCAATCTAATTTTTTAAATATGGCCTTCAACTATGCAATAGATTCTGATTAAATGCAATAATGGGTTACGATTAAAGTTCATGAAAAAAGCATTGTATTGTATTGTGTCATTTAATTAACAAAAGATTGGTTGTATGATTTACATTTTAATATTTTATAAAATATTTCTCATTTTACTAAAATAATACTTATTGTATTTTAAATAACGTGTAAAATAATAAAAAAATTTAGACATTTTATAAAACTGTGAGATGTAAATTGTATGTTTAATCAATGTTGGAAGAAAATATTTAATGTTTAGTAAGTCTAAATTGATTAACTATGTTAATATTTAAATTAAATTGATAAGTTTAATTATTAAAAATTAAAACTTATAATTTTATTAAAATTTAAAATTCAAAATATTATTGATTTTATTTTAAAAATATTAAAAAAACAATATAATTGTTAGCTCGAGGTTTTTTAAATTAATGATTTTGATGATAACAATCAATAATATTTAGTTACAAAATTCAAATTTATTTGGATAATCTTATTTATTCAAAAGGATAACGATGTTAAAAGATATTATATTTTGTAGTTATTTGTTTAAAATAAAAGGATAAATGTTTCCTATTTTGCAAGAAAATGTTTTAACAAAGCTGTTTGATTATTTAGATACGATCCTACAAAATCTGGAACTTTTATCATTTCTGTATAAGCGAAGGATCATGCTATTTACTCTACTCAACAATCGACTCTGAGATACAATCAAATATTTATTTAAATGTTGGATTTTTGAAGATATTGCCAAAGTTAATATCAAAGATACTTTGTTAAAAGGGACTCAAGGTAGATTCAATTAGATAATGATATAATTAAGCAACTTGAAGAAAACGCCTATTTAAAGAACTATTGCATTCACAAAATACGCAAGATTTCCTAAAATTTATCAGTAGCATCAATACTCTTAAAAATCATATCCATATTAAATCATCTGTGTCTTAGAAAGGGAAAATACTCTATTGAAAGAGACTGTTATTCTTTGAAGCTCACATTGAGCTAATTTTATTTTCATTTATTGAGAGTTTACAGAGGCTAACTAAATTCTACTAGTGTAAAGAGTTGAAGAATCTTGAAAAATATGTACTTGTGAGCTTAAAGAGGTTCATCAAATCACTATTTGGAGATTTATTAGTGAAATACTTAAGTTGGTCACTTGGGGACTGGATGTGGGCTTCATTGTAAACCGAATCAGTATAAAATGGTTATATCATTCTTTCTTTCCTTACCTTTTGATTTTTTTCATTTTAATTACTATTTTTTTCATTTGCACGAGGCTCTTCTCATTTTAATAGGTTCCTTCTATTTTTAAACTTTAACATGTTCCTACCATTTTAACAGGCTCTTATCGTTTTATACGATTTGATAGTAACTTGCAAAAAATTTCAAATCACATACAATTCACCCTTCTCTTGTGTGTGTTTGCTTTATCATTTGGTATCCAAGCCTTCTTACAGCATGTGATAGATCATGGCAAACAATATGAGAAGTCTTGAAAGACAATTTGTTATAAAGCCTCCTTATTTTAATAGAAACAACTATTCATATGGGAAGGAAAGAATGACAATTTATCTTCAATATGTGGATATTAAAGTCTTGCAAGCTATAAAAGTGGGAGATACAATTCTTGCTACTGATAATGTAGAATTATGGACTAATGTTGATAGAAGAAATGCACAACTGAATGCTAAAACAAAACATCATTTGATTTGTGCACTCTCTCTAGAGAGTATGAAAATATTTTCTACTGTTCAACAACAAAGAAAATGTGAAACAAACTTCAGGTTACCTTTGAAGGAACAAATAAGGTAAAAAAATATAGGATAAGTCTTTTTAGTACATTAATACGAAACTATTTGAATGAAATAGAGAGAGACTATAGACGAATTCTTTGGACGATTCAATAATATCATCACAGCTTTGAAGAACTTGGGAAAGATATATCTCAATGATGATCTCGTAACAAAAATCTTGAGGTCATTGCCAAAGGAATGGAGACCTAAAGTGACAACTATAAAAAATGCAAAGGACTTAGACACTATTTCACTGGACTGGCTAAGAGAAAATTTGATGATTCATGAGACAGAACTTAAACAAGATGAAGGATCCTCCTACAGAAGATAAATGACTCTAAAAGCAGCTGATGAATCAATTATGTCAAATGGTGATGAAAGTGACACTAAGTTGCAAATAGATAGAGATGATGAATTCAATTTTATGGTCAAAAAGTATGCACGCTTCTACAAAAAAAAGCTGACAAAGAAAAGAGGAAGAAGTAAGAAAACTGAAACAACAGGTTCCTATCAAAAGACAGTAAAATCAGTAACATTAAACAAAATAATCAAATCATATGTTATCACTACAAGAAGCCTGAACACATCAGACCAAAATGTCCCCTTCTTCAAAAGGACAAAACAGAAAACAGAAAAACCAATAGCAAACTATGATTGCAGCTTAGTCTGATGAAGATTTTGAAAACTTTAATGAATAAGAATCTAAAGAAGTAAGCAATGTTTGCCTTATGGTTGATTCAGGTGAAGACGAGGTATATTATTCTTACTCTGATATTGATTTTGACAAATTACAAGATGCATATCATAAATTGTATGCTCAGTATAAAAAGTTAACTGTGTAATATTTCAAAGAGGTTGAAAAGTCTGAAAACAATGATGCATCTTTGAAAAATAAAATAAAATCATTAGAATTAGTGAATAAGAACTTATTGTCTAAGAATATGTCTCATGAAAGTGATTATAAGCAAAAAGTTTCTGAAAAATATCCTTTGGAAGAAAAAGTGATTAATTTAGAAAATGCATTGTTTGAAAATGATTCTGAAAAAATAAAACAATTAGAAGAAAAGATTGTTGTACTATAATTTGAACAGGAGAATTTTGATGAAAAAAATCATATCTTTAGAAAAGGATTTAGCAAATTTCGTTAAATGGAAAGAATAATCTTAATGCATTGCTTGATAATGGTAAAGGTGTCTTTGATAAGGCAAGAATAGGATATAATGAAGATAATAATATTAAGTTGTACAAAATTTTCTTTGTTAAAGCCAACAGTAGATATAATCAAAACAACAGGAGCCTAAAATATGCCAAAAGTGATACTAACTTTCATTCATTTGTTTTATGCTTTTATTGTGGTAAACATAGATATATTAATTATTCTCGTAACATTCGTAGAATAAAGAAATTATCTGAAATGTATGTTTGGAGACTGAAAGGTTAGACTACTAATCTGAAAGGACCTAGAAAAGTTTAGGTACCTAAATTAAGATAATATATTCTACAGATATGCTTCATAACAATTACAAGAGAAAACCAATGGATAGTTGACAGTAGTTATTTAAGACACATGACAGTTGAAATATCACATTTCAGCTATATTGAAAGCAAAGATGGAGGTAATGTTGTCTTTGTTGTCCATCTTTGTTGACAAAAACAAGGCAAAGGTCACAAGAATTGATAAAATTGGTGCTTCTAATTCTACTTTTATAAATGATGTTCTCTATGTTGATGGTTTGAAACATAAACTACTGAGTGTAAGTCAACTATGTAATAAGGGATATAAATTTACTTTCTATTCATCTCATTGTGAAATAATTGATAATAACGATAACACTGTGTTTGTTGGTTCTAGAAATCAAATTATATACTATGCTCATTTGGAAAATATGTTTTCTCAAAAAGTTAAATATTTTGTGTCTTTAGAAAATGACCCATTAATCTAACATAGGCGATTTGGATATATCAGCATGAGCATTTTATCAAAATTGTCAAAAAATGATTTACTGAGAGGATTACCAAATCTAAATTTTGAAAATAAGTTTGTGAAGCTTGTTTAAAAGGAAAACAAGTTAGAAGTAGCTTTCCACGCAAGAATGTTGTATCTACCAACCAACCTTTTAAGCTTAAGGATTTATTTGGTCCTACTAGAAAACTTTAGTGGTAAACACTATAGTTTTGTTATTATAGATGATTATTCTATATTTACGTGGGTTTATTTTATAGCAAATAAGGATGATGTTTTTGAAGTCTTTGAGAAGTTTTGCAAAAAAATTCAGATTGATAAAGGGTAATGCATTATTTCAATTCGAAGTGATCATCAAGAAGAATTTGATAATAGAAAATTTGAAGATTTATGTGAAGATAATGGCATAACTCATAATTTCTCATATCCAAGAACCTCGTAGCAAATTTAAGTTATTGAAAGAAAAAATAGGATCCTTGTTGATATGGCCAGGACCACGTTGTGTGAGAGCGATTTACGTCATGAATATTGAACAAAAGTTGTATCCACTGCCTGTTACATTTTAAACAGGTGTCTTATAAAGCCAATTTTTAAAAAGACTCCCTACGAGCTGTGGAAAGGAAAAAAACTAAATGTTTCCTACTTTCGGCGTTTTGGATGCAAGTGCTTTGTTTTAAACAATGGTAAGTACAATATTGGGAATTTTGATGCATGATTTGATGAAGCTATTTTTTAGGATACAATACTACGTGCAAAGGATTTAGAGTTTATAACAAAAGAACCAAAAGGATAGAAGAATCAATACATGTAGTATTTGATGAAGTATTACCTTCAACAACAGCTACTGATTCGGATGATGAAGAGCATACTTTGGTTCCTAAAAATAGCCACAAACTGCATTGTAGTGCCTTTGGAATCATCAGATCAAGAGGGTCCTTTTGAAGTTAAGACAGAAAAGGCTCCTTCTCCAAGTACACCTCAATAAGAACCTATTCAACAAAGGACACTAGATATTCATAGCAAAAGGACACAAGAAAATGAAGAGGTCTTGATAAACTTTAGTACATAGGAGACCCTTCTAAAAGTCTAGGAGCCAGATCATCTTTCAAAAACAATTATGTTACTTTCGTTTCATAATTAGAACTAAAGACTATAGAAGAGGCACATGCTGATAAAAGCTGGACTATAGTCATGAAAGATGAATTGAATCAGTTTGATAAGAACCAAGTTTAGAATTTAGTTCCTTATTTACAAAACAAGTCAGCCATTAGAACTTGTTGGGCTTTTTGAAACAAACTCGATGAAAATGATAAGGTGGTAAAAAATAAAGCTAGACATGTAGCTCAAAGCTATAATCAACAGGAATATATTGATTTTGATGAGACTTATGCTCATGTTGCTATACTAGAATCAATCAAAATTTTGCTTGCCTTTGCATGTTATAAAAATTTCAAATTATACAAAATGGACATCAAAAGTACTTTTCTAAATGGATATACTGAAGAAGAAGTCTTTGTTAAGCAACCTTTAGGTTTCGAGATCATAGACCATCCAAATTATATGATGAAGTTAACAAAAACTTTGTATGGTCTAAAGCAAATTGCTCGAGCATGGTATGACAGGTTAAGTAATTTCTTGCTTGAGAATAAAATTAAAAGAGGAAATATAGATAAAACTCTATTTATTAAGGGGAAGAAAAATTATTTGTTTATTTTTCAAATATATATTGATGACCTAATATTTGATGATACTAATCCATCTTTCTGTGAAGATTTCTCATCTTTAATGCAGGGGGAGTTTGAAATGAGAATGATGAGCAAGTTATCTTTCTTTTTTGCATTGCAAATTAAGCAAACAAAAAAAGGAATCATGTAGCGCCCCCTTACCATAGGGTATCCACCGGAACGCCCGTAGGTCATTCCGGTACATATCCTACGACAAGAGACC
>JANTPM010000007.1:32397952-32414315 GCA_025434745.1 Erythroxylum divaricatum
CTTCATGACACTCTCTCTTTTTCTCTTCAATTTTTGTTCTCCTCTCTTCTTAAAATGCAAGACAACACTTCTTTTTCTAATTATACCCTTAATGAGTGAGAAATGTCCTATTTGCCCTTCCATTTATTCCTTAAGTCTTTTTATGCTTAAATGTCTTGCCAACAATACCCTTGAATATTCTTACATAACTTTTTCTTTTAAAAAAGTGTTCTCCCTTGTCTTAAGTTTCTAATGACACCAAAATCAATCTATTTGGTTTAGAAATTTGAAAGTTAGGGCCAAAATATTTCAGACTATTGTTAGACTAAAACAGTATTTAAAAGTCTTAAAGACTGAATTAAATTTCAATTTCTTCATACCATTTGTAGCTCCATGTTTCTAATTTATCTTGAAATAAGAACCATCTCATTTGGAATCCTATAGATCCAGATATATTCAAAATGCCGAAGTATGTCCAGTAGACATCCAATTCATACTCTTTCAACCGATACTCTTATCTTGATTCAATCCATATTTTTTTAAATCAATACCAAATGCTATAAAATTCCAAGGAGGGACAGAAAAATGTGTTAAGAAACTATTAGTTCAAGAATCACTTCATTTGGAGGTCGGATAACAAAGTTATGGCCGAAAGAATCAAACAAAGTTTTGTTTTTAATCATATTGAACCTACCTCGAGACAATTTGTATAACTTTCACTAGAGATGTCAGATTAAGATTGTCTTAAGACTGTTTCAAAGAGGACTCTGAGATCTAAACCTTTTGTGAAGGACTTGAAAACAAATTCTATCATCGGAAGAGTCAAAAGCGGACAAGACGATAGGATCAGACGAAACCAAACACAAAAGCAGACGAATTGAAAAAGTAGATAAATTGGGAAAATTGTCATAACTTTCCCTACAGATATCAGATTAAGGTGTTCTTTAGATAGTTCAAAAGAAGACTTCAAGATCTACAACTTTTATGAGATCTCAAAGATAGATTCTATCATCTAGAGGAGACAAAAATGGAGCAGACAATAGGATCAGATGAAATCAAAAGAAAAAACAGACGAATTGAAAAAGTAGACAAATTGGGAAAATTGCCATAATTTTCCCTAAAGATATCAAATTAGGGTGCTTTTTAGATGGTTCGAAAGAAGACTTCAATATCTACAACTTTCATAAAGACAAAGACAGATTTTATTGTCTGAATGGTCAAAATGGACAAGACGATAGGATCAAACGAAACTAAACGAAAAAGCAGACGAATTGAAAAAGCAAACAAATTGAAAAAATTGTCATAACTTTTCCTAAAAATATCAAAATAGGGTGTTATTTAGATGATTCAAAATAGGATTTCAAGATTTACAAATTTTATGAAGACCTAGAAGATGGATTCTATCGTTTGAAGGGTCAAAAATGGAGCATACGATAGGATCAAATGAAACCAAACGAAAAAGCAGACGAATTGAAAACGAAGATGAATTGAGAAAATTATCATAACTTTCCATACAGATATCGGAATAGGGTTTTTTTAAAATGATTCAAAAGAGGACATCAAGATTTACAACTTTTATGAAGACCTCAAAGATAGATTCTATTGTCTGAAGGGTCAAAAATGGAGCAGATGATAGGATCAAACAAAACCAAATGAAAAAGCACGAATTGGGAAAATTGTCATAACTTTCCCTACAGATATCAGATTAGGGTGTTTTTTAGATGGTTCAAAAGAGGATTTCAAGATCTATAACTTTCATGCAGACCTCAAAGATAGATTCTATCGTCTGAAGGATAAAAAATGGAGCAGACAGTAGTATACAAAAGGAGAAGTTTTGGTCAACAACAAAAGAAGCAGAAAGTCAACTATAGAAGATATGTCGTCATCACAAACAATATAACGTCATCACAGACGATACATCTTTACAGATGATATGACGTCATCACAAACGATATGATCTATACTCCTGAGCATCTCCCCTTATAAGGGCTATAACTTTCAACTCTGATGTCCAAAAATTACATACTATATACCGTTGGACAGATAAAAGAAAGATCTACAACTTTCTAAAAGACACGTTTCTCTAATTCAGCCTAGATCAATCCAGAATTTTCCTCGAATTTATAACACGAGTTTTACATTCATCCACCAATGTACTACACTCAGTTCTCAACTTCATGACAAAATTTGAGACTCTTAAAGACAGAATTTAAATTCGATATCTTCATAAGAAATATAGTCATATGTCTCTGGTTTAATGCAAATTAACAATTATCTTGTTTGGATAACTAGAGAAAAAGTTATAGTTAAAAGGCTGAAATAAATTTAGTGAACATTTTCCAGATCAACTACTCATTTTGTCTCCAAATCTTTCCTTAACACAACTCATACCAATATCACATTTTCTACTTCATTTATTCCTTATTCTCAACTCAATATCATCCATAAAGAAATTATAATCTATGATTAATCATGAACACCAATAACAGAATATACACATATATACATATCTTTCATCAACTTACTACACACATTCTACTTCATTTTTGCTTTCTTTTTACTTCTAACTTTCACCTTAATTTTTCCCATTTCATAACCTCTTATTTACCAAAAGCACCAAAGTAAAAACATGAATCTATCTTCACTTCTGATTACTACTATAATCTCGTTTATCATTTCTAATTCAAGAATTTTCATCATTTATTCTTTACTCGTGACTAATCATCAAAATTTCTCATTTACCAGTTCTAATTTTCTAAGAAAAGTTCGGGGTCTAACAATAATTGATAGAATATGTAAAAAAACTAATATTTAAAAAGATTACATGATATTTTTTCGTATAATTTTTAGGTATTAAAAATCATTTTTTGAATACATAATTATTGATGTGTATATTTAAAAATTTATGTTGAAAAAAGTCATTTATTTCCTCCAAATCACATAAAAAATATATCTTATTGATCTAAATTTTATAACATTTGAAATTTTAAATTTTTAAAATAAAAAATAGAATTAAAAAATGAAAATGTAACACCTTTTAATTCAGTATCTATTAACAAAACAACTTTAATTTCGACCGTAATTAAATATTCAAAATTAACTAACAACATTAAAAAGATTTTGGCTAAGACCTAATTTGATTATTGGTGACAATGAGTCGGATTTAAAAATTTTAGCCTAGGATTGATTAAGCCCAAAACATAGTCCTAGCCCAATTTCAATTGGGCTTGAATGACTTAAAGTATGATTGGATTTAGCTCAACCTAATTACTTATTTTTAAATTTTTTTTAGAAACAACTCATTATTTATAAAATGTTCAAAGTTCGAATTAAATTGAAGCAGACAATTCAAACTCAAGCTGACCCAAAATTTAAAAGTTAAAAAAAGTCTAATCAAATCAAGTAAAAAGTATTAATTTTAGGTTAAATCAAATCGGAATAGATTTATTTATAGCCTAAATCCAACTTAATCATAAATTTTAAGTTAAATCAAAACGGACTAGACTTATTTATCAAGCCTAAATCCAACTTAATCATTAATTTTAGGTTAAATCAGATCTGGACTTTTTTTTTTATAAAAAGAGAAATTAGTACAAACTACAGAACAAATTGGGGAAGACAAATTCTCGCTTGATCCTCAAGTAGGATCTGGTAGCACCCAATGGGTGTAGTAGCCAAAAAAGTCACTCCGTCTGCCAAATGCTTAGCGTAATGAGCAAGCTAGTCGGCACAACGATTGCTCTCTTTATAAACAAGTCGATGAATAACAATCCAATTCCTAAAGAGCAACAGATGAATGCTTCGAACAATGGGGTGAAGGGACTTGGAGCAGCGATCAGAGGAAGAGAAGGTATATATCGAACACTATCTTAGAATCAATATCTAGTTCGATGCGACGAAAACCCTGAAATCATGCGAGTGAGAGACTGATAAAGACCCCTATAACTCCGTTGTCAACGCTAAGTATCGGCCAATCTTCTTAACAAAGCCACCAAGCCACTATTCTGAAGAAGACGGCCAGCAGTGGCTGAAAGCATATGCGGATTCAATTAAAACCATTTAGAGAGCTTGTTTCCGTACGAACAAGAAAACAGAAAAAAAAAAAAGGAAACATACAAGTGGAGGACAGTGGACACGCGCCAGGATCTGAAAAGCTATGTCCCGAGGCCCTCTGCAAGTGCCAGATAGAGATAACGATATAAACCCAAACCAAAAGTGAAAGAGAGAGAGGTCTCACACGGTATAGTATATATTTATATATATATATAGTACATTAGATGAGATAAGAGCTTAGTGGCTACTGCAATGACAGTCGCAGTAGATGTAGATGTAGATGTAGTAGTGCTAGTATTCGTACCTTACCACAGCTCATTGTCCTTTCTTCAACCTCTACACAGGTCTACTTTTTCCAGGTGTCAGGACTCAGGAACTCATCCAACTGCTATAGGTATTTTCCACAGTTCATTGATCTTTTTTCATTTTAGTTTTTTATTTTATTTATTTATTATATAAATTCTCAAATTAGGCCAAAACTAAAAATACTATAACTATAGCTTTAGAGTCTCTACTTTTGGCAAATACCCATTAAGAGGTAAGTTTATGTTTCTCTAGATTTTCTCTCTCTCTTTTTTTAATGTATTGAGTAGACCAATGTCTCACCATTAATCACTTCTTGCAGATAAAAACATACGACGTATGCTTATACATATGTTTAGGTCAGAAAGAGGAAGTCTCCATCATCCATTTGCTTTCTGTGACTGCTAGCTAGTTCCTTTCCAAGCCAAAGCAAACATGAGGAGAGGTAAGGTGGTGTTGAAAAGGATAGAGAACAGGATCAATCGCCAAGCAACCTTTTCCAAGAGAAAAAATGGGTTGTTGAAAAAGGCTTGCGAACTTTCTGTTCTTTGTGATGCTGAAGTTGCTCTGATCATCTTCTCTAGCCGTGGCAAGATCACTGAATTTGGTAGCACAGAGTAAGAGATATACACACACAAACACAGACACACGGACACCACTCTCTTCTCACCATGCTTTATGCTTGTGTATGTGTTGGGTTTCGGCTTCTTGGATGAAGCAAACTTTTCAGGACTTTCTGGGTCTATAAGAAAAAGATGGAAGTAGCATTCTAGGTTTGTTCATACTGTCTGAGGAGCGTAATTATGGAAGTATCGTGTTAGGTTTGTTCAAATTAGCTGAGCATATCTATGGATACTGTAGCTTTGGTGGTTGACGATAGAGATCGAGGTGAGCTTCCTGTGGATCCAGGCCTTTAAGTGGTTCTTGGTACATATCTGAAGCTGATACCAATCTTACCTTGACACGTTTGGTGTACTTTAATTCTCAGATCCTTCGTTGTCAAGTCAGAATTAATCCTGACAGGTTGCACCATTAGGGTTTTTATCTTAATATGTCTCTCAATTTCCTGTGTTCTCTAGCTTGCTTATGAATGTGGAAACTTTAAGGCCAGTTGTTTCTGTTAATACCAGATCTTACTTTAGTATCTTCTGATTCTTGTTTCTGATACATTTTGCCATAGAACTTGTTGTTCTTCTTCTTCTTCTTTCCTTTTTTGGGAATCGAAGAACAAAACGAACTCTTGGTGGTATCCGGAATCTTTCCCGTTCTTTCACTTCTGTTCCTTTTCTGTTTGGGATTGGAGTTCACAGTGTTCTTGATCTGATATCTCCATATAGTGCTCCTTTGGTTCTGGGTATTACTTATCTCAGCTGAAAGCATATACCTCTTATGGTTCCAAGAACGCTGGAGCAAGAGTTCACAGTGTTCTTGATTTGATATCTCCATATAGTGCTCTTTTGGTTCTGGGTATTACTTATCTCAGCTGAAAGCATATACCTCTTATGGTTCCAAGAACACTGGAGCAAATCTTGAGTTCTTCTGTTCATGTACAAAGCAATAGCTCAGTGATCTGTTGCATGATGCCATCTTCAGTCCACTTTCCTGCAAAATCTAACCTAATTAATGAACATTTCACCGTTCCTTCTTTCATCAATTTTGTTTGAGGTTTCATAATCAACTTCGCTTCTTCTGTTCCAAATTGTTGAATCAGTACTATCCTCTCTTGTTCGTTATCAGGGTAACAAAGACCATCCAACGTTACAGGCAATTTTGTTACACCTCAAAACAAAACAGCAATGTTGACGATGGAACACAGGTTCGTTCGTTTTCTTCCTTTCTTGAATCAAATCTTAATATTTTCGAGTACTCTGAGAATTATTAATAGATATTGCATTTGAATAGTATTGCAATTAGCTCAATTTGATGCTAATCCCTTATAACTAATGCCTTTGTTCTCTTGATTGATTATGCAGAACATATACAAAGAGATTTCAATCTTGAAGGCAAAATACGCATCTCTTCAGCTCTCTTATAGGTTATGGATTAAGTGCATTTAATTTTTTGATGCATTACTTTTAATTTCAATACTAATTTCGGACTTCGGTATCTTTTTTCATATATATATATATAGACATACACCATCAACTTGATTCATATTTTGTTGTTGGCAAGTTAATTGATTAAATTAACGGATAATCTTATCATTTAAAAAATTAATAGATTAGCTATAGCTCAATTTTGAACTTCTATCCATAATCATTGATATCAAAATTTACCGGTGGTTTTGTTTCACTCATATTTTTATTATAATTTTTAGTTTTTATTTTTGTTTGTTTGTAAATGTTAATATTAATATACTTGTATTCTCGTTACTAATGACAAATTACATATTAAAAAACTTAAAGATAAATTGTTTTAATTATTATTAATAAATTATCAATAAGAATTATTTTATTATATTAAAATAAATAAATTTTAAATTAATATTTATTTGTAAATTAATATTTGTTTTAAATATATCTTAATTATTAGATTTTATTTTATTTGAAATTTATATATTTTAAAATATTTTAAATTTAAATATTTATTAATAATTATTTCATTGAATTAAATTATTCTTAATTCTTATCAATAATTAATATATTAAATAATTAAATAATATATATTTAAATTGAAATATGAATAATTTGTAAATAGATGACTTTTTGTCTAAAAATAAGAAAATTAGAAAATTTAGTATGATATTTGAGTAGATTATACAAGCCTAATATTCGAAAAGGAAATTGATACTTGTGTTGTTGTTAGTTTTTTTAATTAATTAAAATGTGTTAAAATGGAACAAGAATTATTTAAAAAGAGTCTCAGACTATTATAAAATAACAAGTTTAATTCAAGAATATGGTCAACAAAGCAGGGTATTATAGAATAAAAAACTTTACTATAAATTGAATTGAAATGGACTTGGATATCTATATGCAACAAAGGATCTAAAACCTCTTTTGTATGTAATGCTTGTTTCCTATAGTGTACTAAAATGTAGAGTTTGATAAATATTGATAAAGGCAAATGCTGGGAGAAGAACTTGAAACCCTAAGCATCAAAGAGTTGCAGAAGATTGAGAAAAGACTAGACAAGACTCTCTCTCAAGCCAGACAGAAGAAGGTTCTTCTGCTTAAATTTTCTATGAGTATTACCATGGAAAAAGAGCCTGACCTGTGATATTAGAGATCATGTCTTCTCTTAATTATTCCAACAAACTATTTTATATTGCAGACACATATCCTGTTAGAGAGACTTGAAGAACTGCAAAGAATGGTAAGACATATGAGATTAGTGCTTTGTTTTAGAGTTGCTAGATCAAATACAGGTTTTAAAGCTTCGACGTGCATGGCAGGAGCATGAACTTGGACAAGAAAACAAACAGCTCAAGATTAAGGTCTTTGTACTTGGTTTCCATACTGATTCGTGCATGGTTTATGACTGATACGTAGCTCATAAGTATGTTTAGTGAACTATAATTACAGCTGCAGGAAGCAAAGTATCATCAAGATACTCAACTAAGACTCCAAGTTGAGGGTCATGATCAAAATAGGGTTCAACCATTTCAAGTCCTATCCTGTTGAAACCATCATGCCCTTTTTAAGTACGGTATATTATGATTTTTTTCATTAAGATAACGAGCAAACACATGAATTAATCCCTAAGATTTCTATGAAAATTTAAATAAATACTTAAATGTTTTATATTTTATAATTTAATTTTTAATGTTAATGGATGCTTATAAAATAATCTTTATTTATACAAAAATTAATTAAAGACCATAAGATTTTTTTGTTTACGAATAAGTCATTAAATGGAATTTTTATAGGAATTAATATTAATGATAGCTTTAAATTTTTAAGATTTTTAAATAATTTTAAGCACAAATGCTTATATTTAACATAATTCTAAACCATCTAGGGTTTCCTTTAATACCTTGGCAAACAGGTGTCATGAAATTGGTTCCTGGGAGAAGGCCTTTGGTCCAACTGCCATGGAAGATTGAACTAGCTAGAGCTCCAGTCATGGAGAACTCCTGTGTCCTGTCCTTTGCTCCTCTAGTTTGTGTTTGAGGATCTTGGGTTCCAAATAAGCTCCATCAGAACTTGTTATTATAATCTGGTGTATCAATTATGATTGCTATAAACAATAACTTCTGAAACTAATAATTATTGTCAAGTGATCATATATGTGTGTGTGCTATGTAACTTTTTTAAGTTAAATTGTGATTTAAATTGAAAAAGGGATAAATAAGTTTAATAATGTGAAAATTTGCAATGGGCCTACGGGCCCACATAAGAAAGAAAATTAGATCATACTCAAATTCAAGTGATGTTCCATTCTAAAATTAATTGACAATAGGTGGAGTAGTTCACTTATTTATATGTTAGTTTTTTTTTTAAAATATGAAACACTTACATGTAGGTATCATCAACACTGCTCATCAAATGCAGTTGGGATTGAACATCCAGTTATCACTTGAAATAAACACAGTATTAACCAGACCGGTCCGCTGGGACTTGACATTTAGATGAACAATTGAGAAATTAATTATCTGGATTACACCTGCTCTGATATTATGTGAAAATTTATAGTGGACCTACGAGCTCACACGAGAAAGAAAGTTAAACCACACACAAATTTAAGTGAGGTTCTATTATAAAACTAATTAGCAATAAGTAAAGTAGTTTACTAGGTTTATATGTTAGTCTTTTTTTTTCTTTTTTTAGCTGATTTACAAGAGATTTAATTAAATAATAAATAAATGAAATGCAAAGAACAATTAATAAAAGTTAATTCATCCCAAAAATAAAGGGGTCCATAGTATATACCAAAGTGCATAATTAGATATTATTTTACGGCACGCAGAAAAAGTGTCGTAATCATCAATGTCATGAGCGAATCCTTAAATGGAAATGCCAAGTCTAAAGTTAGAATTGACTTAAATTTAATTAATTTAAATTTAAGATTTAAATTGTTAAAATTTAAATTATTTTAATATAATTAGTTTTAATTATTTTATTTATATATTTTAATAAAGTAATTTAAATTTGTTTAAATTTAATTTAATTTATATATTTTAATAAAGTAATTTAATTTTTTTAATTAAAATTTGAACAAATTATTTTAAAATTTTAAAAAATTCAACCGATTTATCTGATTCAACTATAAAAATTTTGAACCGATCATTTTTTATTCGATTTATAACTTTTCAGTTTAATTGACTATAATAATTTTTGCTATTAAAAATCGATCAATTTATTAATTAGTCGATTTTAATAAATTAATAAGTTTTTATGAATTAAAATAATAAATAAAATTTTATTTAATAATATATTTTTAATTAAACTTCAAACAATCTCTTTCAATCATATTTTAATTTTTTTAAATTTTATTTAATCATTAATTAATTTTATAATTTTCGAGTGAATCTTATAAACTTTAAACATCTTATCTTATCGATTTAACTTTGATCGAGTTTTTAAAATGTTGATTAAAATGACGGAATAGAGTAACCCTCTAATAATACAAGGGGCGAAAGGTAAATATTGCAATTAATATGATATTAAAAATTTACAACTTTATTAACTTCTTTCTGCCTGCTCAGTCAACTTAGAACAGCCTTTCATAGACTAATACAACAACGACCACAGAATTCACCTCCTCTTGTTTACATTTCTATCCTTTTAATACCACCATCACCAGCAGTTCTTGTTGCAGTTCTATTTTCTCAAAGTTGCACGCCTTGAAATGGCTAAAGTCCGCCCTCAAGGTACGATTTTTATGCTCTGTTTCTTGGATTTTGTGCTCGCTTCATTCCTGGTTATGTGAGCTTTTTCTAGGATTTTGATGTTCATTTTTATCATATTGAGATTGGTTTGCTATCTGGGTTTTAGCTGGTTTCATGGTTTGTGTTATGTCTCTGCTTCTACTTTTCGTCGTGTCGTTCTTTGAGCGTTGGTTTAATGTCTCTTCTCTGAATTCTTTATTGGATCTTTCTCCGCAGATCTCTCTCTTTTTAATTACTAAGTTGGATATAGACGCCGTGTTTCATGATTTATGAGAATGTCTTCTGGTGCAAAAGAGACGCTTTAGCTGATGTGTGTGCATTAACAAGACTGTTACGAGATGTGATTGTTTGAATAAATTTTACCATTCTTGGCTTACGATCTTATTACGTACAGGGTTGTGTTTCTTGTTGCCTATAAGTTTGACATTGTTACACTTAGCTAAAGATTAAGTTCCTGTTCTTGATCCGACAATGGCTGCCGTATTTGTGTTTTAATAGTGCTTTATATAACTGCAATTTCATTTTCCTTCGAAAAAGTAACGATTTTTTGTCAGTCAGAAAGTCCGATTGCAATTTCGATGCACCATGCTTCTTTTTATCTGTATGGAATGTTGTGATTCTTTTCGTGGTAAATAGCAATCTTATTTGAACGGGATAAGGTGACTTGTATGTCTTAATCGTTGTTATAGTATTGAATCTATTATCTATTATTTCTTTTATTTTAGTAGTCATGATGTCTTCAGACAGATGGAAGTGTAAGTAATTGGAATAATCGTGTTTCTGATACAGAAGGAGGGCGTGGAGATAACAGTTCACTAGTTGTTTGCTTTGGGGAAATGTTGATCGACTTTGTACCAACAGTTGGTGGAGTTTCACTAGCTGAAGCACCTGCTTTCAAGAAGGCTCCTGGTGGCGCACCTGCTAATGTGGCTGTTGGAATATCAAGACTCGGTGGTTCATCCGCTTTCGTAGGCAAGGTGTATCTCAATCTTGTTTGGAGTTACTAATGGTTCATTGTTACATAGTCCCAACTCTTGGTTACTATCAAGTAAGATGCTTTCTGCTTGGATATGTTGAAACAGAGAACTGGTAGGCTAAATTTTAATCAGAACTATGAGTAGCCAACCCTTTACTAGGTCTCTGGGCATTGAATATCAAATGTTTGTGTTGTTTGATCAGTTTAATTGCCAGCAATATTTGTTTTAAATCATCAGAATTTTTATGTCTTGCATGTAAACGTATTGTAACAAAGATAATACGTGTGCTGTTTTCCTTGGTGATAAGCATTCAACGTCATTTCTAACGAGGTTACTGCTTACCATTCGCATCATTCTCACAATTGAGCTTCTGAAACATCTGATGTTAAGTCAATTACTTTCTGTAGCCAATGGATACTGTAATCCCAACATGTTGCACTCTACTTCAAACTATCAGCACCCCGAAATGTGCCTTTTCTTTCTTTTTTTTCCTTGTACATGAGAAATTGAAATGTCCATTGTCTCTAAAATGTGTTTAGATATGGTTCCAACTCAAATTATTTCTCATTTGTATCTCAGCTTGGCGATGATGAATTTGGGTACATGTTGGCTGACATTTTAAAGCAAAACAATGTCGACAGTTCTGGACTGCGATTTGACTCTAGCGCAAGGACTGCATTGGCATTTGTAACTCTTAGAGCTGATGGTGAACGTGAATTCTTGTTTTTCCGTCATCCAAGTGCAGACATGCTTCTTCGTGAGTCAGAATTGAATATAAATCTCCTAGAGAAGGTTCAATTCTTGTCACAATCACACAAGATTTACCAATTGAAGTTGAGTGTCATTTAGGAAACTCATTTGCAAATCATACTGATCGCAGGCTAGGATATTCCACTATGGTTCTATTAGTTTGATCTCAGAACCGTGCAGATCAACTCACCTTGCTGCCATGAAAATTGCCAAAAGGTCTGGCAGTATCCTGTCTTATGATCCAAATTTGAGGTTAGCATTGTGGCCATCAGCTGAGGCTGCTCGGAAAGAGATAATGGGTATATGGGATCAAGCTGAAATAATTAAGGTGCAGTCACTCAGTGCTTTTATAAACTGCCACTTTAGCCAAATCTAATGCTTTCCCTTATTTTTCAGAACCATGAAATTATTTACAACATTGTGTTGATCTTGCATAATGGCAGATAAGTGAAGAGGAAATCACATTCCTAACCGAAGGTGGTGATCACACTGATGATAATGTAGTCTTAGAGAAGCTTTATCATCCTAACTTGAAGCTTTTGATTGTAACTGAAGGGTCAGAAGGTTGTAGATACTACACCAAGGTAAGTTTCTCAGTTTCCATATCTAGATATTTACATATTATGATTTGATTGTCATTTAAGCCATAAACCCCTTTTTGCTTCGTACTTCCATGTAGAAAGATAGCGGCACTCAGTATACTGGCCTCCTAAATCTCAATTTGTCTATGTGTCAACTAGACCAGAAACTAGATGTCATTTCCTGGTCTGGGAAAGAAGTTGTTACTACAATTTTTAAGAAATTAGTTCGATTGATGATGTCAAAATCTTGGCTATAGTGTATCTATAACATGCCATGGTCATTGTTATTGATATAAATTTAACTTTTTTCCTGCAAAGAAATACATTCTTTCTTATCTACATCTTTTGTATCAATCTTCATAGTTGTTATTTGTAATGACAAGAACCATTCTGATAGTTGGAATTTTAAATAGTGAATTTTTTGAGTATATGAGGAACATATTTTAATGTCAAAGATTCATAGTTGCAAGTATCTAGTGGTGGAGATCCATGATCTGTAACTTGGGTGAGACTACTATTTGCAATTGCTTGATCTCTGTAACTTGGTTGATGTGGCATTAAGGAATTATAATCACTGAAATACAATTGCAGGAAGTCAAGGGCAAGGTTGCTGGTGTTAAGGTAAACCCCATTGATACGACTGGTGCAGGCGATGCCTTTGTCGGGGGAATACTGAGCAACCTAGCTTCTGATCTTGATCTTTTCAAGGTAAGTATTGTTGAATGCAAATAGTCTCTTCTTCTTCTTGTGGTAATAATGAAGACCTTGGACATCCTAGTGTTTCTTGAATAGGGAATGGGGCTTTAAACCATGATCTTTTACCAAGATAAAACTTTTAACCATGACCAACTTTCACTTAATTTTACCTCCTTCATATAAGTTTTCCTAGTTAGCAGGAAAAGTATCGAAGTATAGCTCATGAAAAATTTTCCATGTAACTGCCGTCGAGCTCCTTAATGCATCAAGTTCTTCACAAGCATAGTTGAACAGAAAATTGAATTTAGTAGCCTTTAGTGTGAAGTCTAGGTTATTCACATTCCAGTTGAATCAAAACATAGTTTAACAACCTCGTTCTTCTTATTGTCTCCCTTGATTATGCAGGACGAGAAGCAGTTAAGAGAAGCTCTTCTTTTCGCTAATGCCTGTGGTGCTGTTGCAGTAACAGAGAGAGGTGCAATCCCTGCTCTACCCACGAAAGAAGCTGTCCTGAAACTCTTGAGGAACATCAATGCTTGATGAAAACAGGAAAATCTTAATACATGTTATTTCTTCTGTTAGGCTGTTTGTATTCTTACATAGGTAAGAGAAGCTAAATTTTTTGCTCCATTTGTTTTTCTTTTCTTTTTTTGTGTTAATTAAGGAATTGTATTAATACCAAAATCCCAAGAGCCTAATAAGGCAAATACAAGGATATACTATAGCTTCCAGACTTCTTTATTCAAATGATTCGTGAAACTTCATGATCAGTAAATAGTCTCCTTAATTGCTAAGCTAAGGTCACCTTATTTACCAAATCTAATTGGTGACTACTCTTGACTACTTGAAGCTTTGTGTTAAATTTGTCTGAGTCAAGGTTTCATTTTGCCAAGTAATGGAGATTCTCAATAGGTAAGAATTGGATCTGACTCCTTAAATAGGCGTTAGAATTCACAAGTTTGAGTTCTGCTTTATAAAATTTCATGTAGTAGACCTCATATTAATTATGTATGAAAGTATTAAACTTTATTATCCACCAGTTAGATCGATTTTGTCGCTTAATTTGAAATCATTGATTCATCAGATAATAAAAAAGAGTTGTGTTATTAAACATGAGGTGAATGTTGACAATATCTTTTAGTTATCTTGATGAATTATGGAGAAGAGAGGCTGATGGAGTTGTTGAAAAATGTTATGTATTCTGACAGAGAAGGGCCCTGGCCCTCGTTCTGTTCACAATTTATCACTGTCTGTCTTGGTAATCATTTCCGGATTCTTCCTTTTGAATGTACTGCCCTGTAATCATATTCTTGTTTGACACTGAATTCACAGTTTCCATTTCCAAATGCTTCTTTTCTTTCCCTCATCCACTTAGCTCTTACCATTTTCTGGGTCTCAATACCTTTTCTAGATTCCTGAGTTTCTTGCTTTATTTTGTTCTGAAAAGCTCCTCATTCATGTCAGACACACACACACACACACACATATATATATATATTATATACACGCACACACAAAAGAACCGTCATATGGTTTCATTAATGCCATTCCAGGGACGATCCAAATGCAGTTAGGGATGTTTAGGAGATTGGATAATCCAAAAACACCCTCTAATCTTCCAAACAATGTACTTTGGTTTGTCCATATCCTGTAAGATGCACAGTACTGTTCTTGATGTACTCATTCATCACTGTTACTCCAGTTATGTTTCAGAATTTGGAAGAACAGAAGATTTACTGTTTCAAATTCAATATGCTATGGTCTGAAATACCAATTCAAGTAACCATTACAGGTGTATAGTAAATGCACTTTCTTCAACCCTCTCATCCTTTCTTGCAAGAAAAAAGAAAGAAAACTTGAATGAATCATGCAGTTCAGAGATTGCCAAGTTAATCAATAGTCTTGAATGCTTCTTGTTCCTGACCATCATTTGAAATGCCTTTTCATTTACATTTAAGCTCCTTCACCTAATTATACCAATCAGGGTCTGGCCCTGGCCACGACTAATGAAAGTTTCCCTGACCCTAACTAGTCACTCACCGAATGTTCGAAACCTATTAGGCTCCAGACCCTATGTTTTTACTAAGTCCATTACCTAAGCCTTTGTCGGTAACGGAAACGACAGGTTGGTGACTCTGTTTAAGTTATACGTTTTAAGGGCATAGGAATCGGGAGTGAAGGTGGAGTCTGTACTCTGTAATACTCTATCTGCCATTAAAATCGTTCAGAAAGTTGACGGAAGATGACATAGACTCATCAGTTCTTCCGTATTTGGGATTATGCAGACAAGTCGTGGAAGAAGTAATCACAGGTGACATAGCATTTTACTGCTAACCAAGATATAAATATGTAACATAGTCTTTGTCCAAAATTCAGTACTCTGGCTTGAACAGTGCATTTTCTGGCGTTTGGTCTTGGTGGTTGGATAACTCTTTCAGCAGCTCCTCTTCTATAATTGTCTTCCAAGTCCAACCTGACATTGATAAGGATTGGTTTCTTCTGACAAGACCATCTCTTAACATTAATTTACAGATTTATATATTTACATGATAACCATATTATAAAAAAAGTTATATTTATAGAGATGGTAATTTGAAAAAGGTTTCTGCATAAATTAAAGAATTCAATTTAAATTGATTCGACTTTTCGTTCTTGATTTTTCTTTTTAGATGGGCTTATATCAATAAAATTTTTATCATTTTTAGAAGAGCTTTTTTCTAAGAAACTAGTTGGTTGTTTGACTGTCAATTAAAAAACAATTTTTTTAAAGAACTTGGTATAGTAGATTGTTTGATAACATAAAAATAAAAGTACTTTTATTAATTTTAATTATATTTTATTTTGTAATAAATATTATTTATGCACATAAATATTATTTAAAGTATATTAAACAATATGCAAAGCATAATATATTAATTATTATATAACTTTAAATCATACGAAACATAAATAAAAATATATCTAACCAAATCTTTTATATGGATTATAACATAAGTAAAAATAATAATAAAATAAATATCAAAATATATAAAAAAAACTAAATAAGATTATATAAATCCCAAAATAAACGTGAAGATGAGTTTATAGATATTGTGAAAATTATGCATAAAATATAAGGATAAAAGATACTGAAAAAAAGGCTCATTAATTAATATAAAAAATTTATCTAAACAGAAGTTTTTTTTAAGCTCTAA
>JANTPM010000007.1:32414415-32432235 GCA_025434745.1 Erythroxylum divaricatum
TCTAAATTTGAGCTTATTGAAACACTGTATTTTAACTGTCAAAAAAATTACATTTATTTAAAAAGTACTTTTTTATTTTACATCCAAACAATCATTTTCCTTCAAAATAGCTTTTACGGTGAACAAAAAATACTTTTTCACACTTCAAAAGCTAAAACAAACGGTCACTAAGACATCTCATATTAAAGTCTTCCTATAATCCCTAGTTTTTTTTTTTTACATTGTTCCATGGTGTTGGATTGTAGGGAGCAAGACCTCAAGTGGGAATTTATTTATTTTCCTTAATTTAAGGGACTTAATTATAATACAATATTGAGCTACAAAATAGGTAACATAATTATAAAAAATTGGAGAATGGGATCACATGAGTCACACAATTAAAAAAAAAAAGTTGGGACCACAAATTAATATTCATAAATAAGATGTCTCTTCTGCAAACCTCAAAAGGACGCTTTTGAAATTGACAAGCCCTAGGACATTGATGGTACATTAGAAGAAGGAGAGAGTCTAAGGAATTAAGAAAAAAGATGATGAAGAAGAAGAAGAAGAAAGCAAAGAGCTCTGTGGTCCTGTGGGCTTGGAGCTAAGAAAGGGTTTGTTAGGTTAGGTGCATGAGGACAAAGCCCCAGGTCAGTGGAGTAAGATTTTATTAAACAGTAGCTGTGAGGGCCCTGCGCTGTCACATGTTGCGCATAAGACACAGTAGAGATTGGGTCCCTCCTTAATTCACGGTTAATGGATTGGGATAATAATAAATTAGGTCAAGTTGAATTTATGTTTAATTTGTTTTTTTTATTATTTTAAGTTGTTTCAAAATAGTGCCATTTTAATATAATTAATTAACTTAAACTTGACTTATACGAATTCTGGCTTGTTAAGTTTAATCTATAACGAATCAAACCAAAATTATCATTTATAATAGTAATTTTGAATTACAGTAAAAAATTATGATTTACATCAACTTTAAAGAAATTAATTAAATAGGAGAGAAAATTACGTTAAATTTTACAATAAATTTGTCAAATAATTTTTTTAATTTTAATTTTATTAAATAATTTATGCATGATGTCAAAAAAAATGTGCAATTTTCATCTTTTTACTTAAATGGAATTTAGGGTTTGTTACTTAATAAATTCATAATTTATAGGATACTTACCCAATAAATTTTCATAATTATTCATAAATTATTTGTCAAATTAAAAAATATTTGTCAGTATTTTAAAATTTATCTCACTTTTTTTCTTTTAAATAAAAATCAATTCTCTCTTTAAACAAAACCTTATTCATAATTTAAAAATTATATTCGATGGATTTAATTAAACATGAGTAAAGTAAAAAAACTTGTGTTAGTAGTCGTGGAAACAATGGAATCAATCAAGTACATAAGGAAAATTAGTAAAACCACACAAAAAATTCTTACGTGAAAAATCCGAGCATCGAGAGAAAAACTCACGGGACGAAGAGAGCCTAAAAATATGCACTATGTCAAGAAGAAAAATTACAAGTGTTTTGTCTCTCACACGAACCCTATGATTAATGAAGAGGACACCAATATGATGTTCCAAATGACCCCCAAGGGGTGCTTATATAGTAGTATAACCCCATGGTAAAAATCTTACACAGAGTAGGAATTTGAAATAGTGTCAAATAAAGAAAGAAAAAATCTACACAAAATAGAAATCTACATAAAGTAGAAATCTTGATACCTTGGGTCATTATCCCAACAAATCTCCACCTTGACAAAAGACCAAAAGTAGGAACTCTTTTCGTCGTAAATCCCAAAGGGTGTTCAAGTATCAAGAATATCAGCTAAGTCTAGGCAATGCTTGAACTTAGCAACAGATGGTGGCTTGGTTAACATATCAGTAGGGTGCTCAGTGTTGTGAACATTCTAAATAATAACTTTACCTGCTTCAATAATATCCTAAACGAAGTAGCGTCAAATCAATATTTTTAGTCTTAAAGTGATACTTACTATTTCTCGTGTGGTGCACGACATTTTAACTATCACAAAAGACAACAAAGATATCTTGTTGTAGACCAAACTCTTTCACTAAATCTCGAAACCAAATAACTTCTTTCACTCCTTCGTTAATAGTGATATACTCCGCTTCAGTTGTTGATAATGCTACAATGAACTGTAAAGAAGAATACCAACTGATAGTTGAACCATAAAGAGTAAAAACATAGGGTAAAAGTGACCTTCTCCGATCATAATCACCACCATAGTCGACATCAACATAGCCAACTACAACACTAAAATTAGAACGACTTTTGTTGAAGACCAAACTGAGATCACTAAAACCCTTCAAGTCGCGAAGGATCCACTTCACACCTTCCTAGTGCTCCTTACTAGGATTACGCATATACCTAGATACAACACTAACGACATAGGCCAAATCTGCCTGGTTACATACCATAACATACATTAAGCAACTAACAACATTGGAGTAAAGAACATGAGATGTACGTTCCTTAACTTCATTAGTAGATGGGCATTGTTCAGTAGATAATTTAAACTGTGCACTTAATGGAGTAATAATGGGCTTACAGTGAGTTAAATTGAACTTGTCAAGCATCTTCTAAATATATTTCTTTTGAAAGAGCATAAGTTTACCTGCTTGATGATCTCAAATAATCTCCATCCCAAGAATCTTCTTAGCAATATCCAAGTCTTACATATCAAATTCAATGATAAGTTAGGCCTTCAACTTATCAGCAAGAGCCTTACTAGGGCAATCAACATGTGTTCAACATAAACCAAAAGATAAATGAAAGAACCATCAACGAACTTTTACAAATACACCCAATTATCATAGCTACTTTAAAGTAGCCTTGCCAATCATAAAGAATCATATAGTCTTAGAGATTGCTTGAGACCATACAAAGATCTTTTAAAATGACAAACATGATCCTCCTTTCCTTGAACCACAAAACCCTCAAGTTGATGGATGTAAATTTCTTGTTCAAGATTACAGTGCAGGAATGCAATTTTCATATCCATTTGCTCAAGATCTAAGTCATGAAAAGCAGCAAGAGATGATAGTACGTGAATAGAGGAATGACGAACAACGAGAGAGAATACATCATTGAAATCAACTCCTTCATGTTGATCAAAACCACGTATAACAAACTGAGCCTTATATCTCCTACGTTCAACACCAGGGCTGCCCCCTTTGAGCTTATAAGTCCATTTGCAACTATTAGCATGCTTACCCTTAAGAAGCTTCACTAATTCCCAAGTTTCATTCTTATGAAGACTTTCAATTTCTTACTGCATAACACCAATCCAATTCCCAACATGTGCACTATCAATAGCCTCAGAATAATTCTTTAGCTCAGAATAAGTGTCAACTTCTTATATAGTAACCAAAGCATAAGCAAAGAGATCATAATCATAGTCCCTCAATCTCGCTGGCAACTAGGTCTGTCTCTTAGAACGATCTCAGACCAACACATAATTAGGTTGCACTAGAAATGTATCAAATTATACAATGGCATTGGTCTGAGTTTCCTGAGACTCAGAAGTAAGTGAGACTGACTCTTTCGGGGGAGTAGTAGGGATGACGAACTCTACCTTCTCCCTTAGATTAGCCTGATCATCTGCGCAAGGAGAATGCAACACAAGATCTTGCCCAGTAGAAAATTTAACATTTTTATGAAATGTTACATCACGACTATGATAAATCTTATGATATTTAGGGTCAGGACAATAAACACAATAACCTTTAACCCCTTCCCCAAAACCTAATAAGACACATTTAATAGCACAAGGCTCTAACTTGCCCTTATTAACATGAATATAAACAGGACACCCAAAAGCACTAAGATTAGAATAATCAACATGGTTACCTGATCAAATTTCTTTGGAGATTTTTCTGTCCAAAGAACAATATGGAGAATGATTGATAAGATAGCATGCAGTAGTAGTCGCCTTAGTCCAAAACTCACATCCAACTTAGCATGAGAAAGCATGCATCAAACTTTCTCCAATAGAGTCATGTTCATATGCTCAGCAACTCCGTTTTGTTGAGGCTTACCAACCAAAGTATGGTATCTAGCGATGTCTTCCTTCTTGCATAGGTCATCAAAAGCATCTTTAAATAACTTAAGACCATTGTCAGTTCTCAACCGCTTAATTTTCTCACATGTTTTGTTCTTGATCAGGGCTATCCACTTCTTAAATGTGGGAAAAACTTAATTTTTCTTCTTTAAGAAAACACCCAAACCTTACTGAAGAAATCATCAATAATAGTTAACATATACCTTCTACTGCCTCAAGAAGCAATAAGAGAGGGACCCCTTAGATTATATTGAATATAATCTAGAGTACCTTTGGTCCTGTGAATCCCCGGAGAAGAGAAACTCAGTCTAGTTTGTTTATTGAAGACATAATGTTCCCGGAGAAGAGAAACTCAGTCTAGTTTGTTTATTGAAGACATAATGTTCACAGAACCCCATATTACCTAATCTCTGGCTCAATAAACCCCCTTACGCAAGATTTGCATACCTTTCTCACCCATATGACTTAGGTGGTAATGCCAAAACTTGGTGGTATCTTTGTGAGACTTAGATGAGGCAACATCGGTAGTACCAATAACAGTAGAGTCCTAAAACACATAAAGAGCATCGTGTCTTTTCCTTTTAAAGATTTTAAGATTACCTTGAGATACCTTTATGACACTACCTTCAAAGGAGTACCTACATCCAAGAGACTCAAGTGTACCAAATGAAATAAGGATGCTTTTCAAATCAAGAATGTGACGAACATTAGAGAGGGTTTTAACAATATCATCATGAGTTTTAATATTAATTATACCTTTCTCCATCACATCACACTGTGCATTATTACCTATAAAGACAACACCCTTAGCAGTAGGTGGCAAACCAATCCTTTTGAGGACACATATGAAAAGTATAATCGTAGTCTAGGATCTATTCATCTTTGAATTGTTGTTGGCCTTGAACAACCAAAAGAACATCACTTCTTGAATTAGAATCAACTATAACAGCCTCAAGGATATAATCATATTGATTACCCTTGTTTTTACCTTCTTTTTTTAATTTTTCAATTTATAACAGTCTGAGACCTTGTGTTCGAGTTTCTTGCAATATTTACATGTAATATTGGCATATTTTCCTCTAACATTAGATTTAGATTTCTTATGGCTCTTGTTGTGCTATCCCTTCTCAAAAGTTCTACCTTTAACTGTTAAACCCTTAGCCTCCTTCTCAACGGAAGCATCAAATTTTACTTTAGACAACAAAGCAGATTTAGCTTCTTCTAAAGAGAGAGCTTCACGGTAACCGTAAAACATGATTTTTTTAAAGTGCTTATACGAATAAGGTAGTGAAATAACAAGAAGCACTGCTTCTCCTCATCATCAATTTTATCATTGAAATTTTCTAAATCAATATCAATGGAATTAAACTTGTCAAGATGAGATGGAACGGTTGTACCTTCGAACATTTTAAGGGTAAAAAGACATTTTTTGAGACGAAGTTTGTTAGCTAGACTCTTCATCATATAAGGGGATTCCAATTTTAACTAGAGTGCTGCAGTAGTTGTCTCATGGACTACTTCTGGAGCACTTCACACGTCAAGCACAACTAAATAGTAGATAAGGCTTTTTAATCCAACTCTTCCCAATCCTCCTTTGACATATTTACAGGTTTCTTTGTCTTACCAAACAAAGCTTTCTTCAATCCATATTGTGTGAGAACAACTTGCATCTGGACCTTCCAAATAGTAAAATTGATTTTTCCGTTAAACTTGTAAGTGTCACATTTGGTAGAAAAAGGCATGGCTACAAGACTTGATTGACCGAAATGAACTTTGCTTTGATACCAGTTTGTTGTGTTAGTAGTCACTTAAGCAATGAAATCAATCAAATAAATAAGAAAAAACAATAGAAGCACACAAAAAAATTTTTTCGTAAAAAACCAGAGTATCGGGAGAAAAATCCATGAGCGAAGAGAACTCGAAAATATGCACTATGTTAAGAAGAAAAATTTTAAGTGTTTTCTCTCTCTAACAGACCCTAGGACTAATGAAAATTATACCAACATGTTGTTTTAAAGGACTCTCAAAAGGTGTTTATATAATAATATAACCTTAAGATAGGAATCTTAATAAGAGTAGAAATTTGTAGCAGTATCAAATAAAGAAAGAAAAAATCGTAGGAATCTACATTAGGGCGTAGTAGAAGTTTTGACGACTTGGGTTATTATCCCAACAAAACTAACCAAAAACGTTAGAAGAACCAAACCAAACATAGCATTGACTGAAAGTTTGGAGCACGCTTTTGTCATGCTGTTCCTTCTAATCTTATTTCATCAATGGAAGAACTGTTCTAGATTCAATGGAACAGGAAGATTTTCAAAAACAAAAAGAAAAGAAAAGGCTGGACAAGACACTATTAGCATTAACAAATGAGGTCCACGAAGTACTGTTCGATTCCTGCGAACTTGTCTTGCTTTATTCGCCTGTAATTATTCCAAATATTGAATAGACAACTCTAAAATCATTTCGTTCTGTCATAACTCATAAAGCTTACATGCAAGATTTATTCCTTTAATTTTAATTTATTGATAATTATTAATTTTAATTTTGTCTGATATCAAATCAATCATGTAATATTATGATATTAGTTTAAAATTATAAATAAAAATTATGTAATAATTAAATGGTTTTTTAAACAATATATTGTAATTAATAATAATATTTTAAAATACATAATTTAAAAATTGTTATACATATTTAAAAATTTCTTGGGAGCATTATTTTAAAATTAAATTAGTGGGTTGGTCGTAATATTGTAATAAAACTAAACCTTGTGAATTTTATTTAGTAACACTATCAATGTTATAAATATCAAACCAATATGGTTGTTTTAATAGTAAAAACTTTGAATATGTTAATTTTTCAATTTAATTTAGTTTAATAATATTTGTTGTTAAAAATCGGTCAATTTATTAATTAATCGATCATTTTTGTAAAAATTATTATACGTACCATATAAGCTGCAAAGATCGACTCATCTCGTTTTTAGTTATTCTAGGAATGCTTGTTCGTATACCCATACAGGTATGTCAATCCTACTATCTTCATAATGTGCATACTACAGGATTCATTTTCAGATAACTACTCTACTATATTGGTGAACTGCAAAGATTAATCCCTTACTCTTATCCGCTCACGTCATACTCTTCTATTTTTAGCCAGTACTTCATTAAAATAAACAGACTAGTTTTTATTTAACAGTATTTTTTAATTAAATTTTAAATTTTTTAATAAATAAGTATCATTTTTTAAATTTATTTAATTGTTATTAAACTTTTAAATCTTGTATTACCTGTTTAGTTTACGGTTTACCTTTTACAGCATTTAGCACCGTAACTTCAGGAGATTCTTGCAAAAATAGAAAACTCAAAGCAGTCTTTTTTTTTTTTTAAGGAGCACTAACAATGGTTGGTGTTTACTATTTGATGGTACTAGGAGAGGAGTTGACAAAGAAATTATATGTTCGGAGGATAATCGTCATTACACAGAAGCTAATGTAATCGATGGGTGATATTGAAGATCCCAAATAGACAACCGAGTATTTAAAATTCTCAGGCCAGAGGTTTTGTGAATATATATCACCTTGTAAATCGAGCTCCAGAGATGGAGAGAGAGACGGAGGAGATAGTCTAGAGAAGGTGGTGGTCCGTGCGTGGTCATATCGTCATCTTTCTCTTTTTTTTTTTCTTTATTTTACTATTTCAATTCCCAATGAAAGAGACCGGAGATTGGTTTGGTTAAAAGAAAATAAGCACCGGGAATTCAGTGTATCAGATAAAAACCAGAGAGAAAGACGAGTAAGGAACAAGACCCTTTTCATTGTACTTTTAATTCCTGAAATCAAATGAGGTTGATTTGTGCTTCATGAATCCGCTTTTTTCGCTTCTACTTCAGCGTCCTGTAAGCTTTTCAGCGTCCTCACTAACACAGAGACTCACTTACTCATTCACTTCCAAGACTCTGAAAGCATCCAACTACTTCTGCTACTTCTCGTCTTTGTCATTGTCACTCTGATACTTTCTCTTCGTAATCTTTTTTTTTATCTGCACCAAACTCTTTTTTTTTTTTTGGAGAAAGTAACAGTGCACCAATCTCAGTTGAAAGCAAAAGCTAGAACAGTGAAGCTTTACTTGAAATGGGAAGAGACTGGCATTGGGGTTCGAGCAAATCTTCCAAGAGAGACGGAGGAAGAGGCGGTGGCGTGGGTGATGACGGTGGTACCACGGTAGCTACTGGTTGCATGTGTGCTGTTTTTCAATTGTTTGACTTTCATCAGTTTCAATTTGCTAATTTACAACAACAGTCTTCTTTCAAGCCTAACTCTTTCATTCCTGAAGAGGTCGATCTCTCCAAAGGTAACTTCTTTGCCAGTCCTTTATGATTTTCCTGGAATGGAAGATTTGGGGACACAAATTTGACGGGTAGCTCTTAGTTTCAGGTATTAAAGCACCAAGGAATAGCTTCGAACTAGAGAAGACTAAATCGTTGCCATTAGTTGTCGAAGAAGATGACAAGTTAGCTATTCCTGTAAGAATGACAAGTTTCCTGTATTTTGTGTGTAGTTTTTGAGGTTTATGTTCCTGTAAAGTGAGTAATTTTGAATTGTTCTTCTGATACTTCCAGATGGGTATTCAAGTTAGAACCAATGTGGATTCGAGATCAAAAGATTGTTCTTCCTCAGATATCAGCTCATCTCCAAGTGCCAAGACTCCAAATTTGGTTGCTAGACTCATGGGTCTAGATGTTCTTCCTGATATCTACTCTCCCAGGTCCTCTTCTTCATCGAACCTCGGAGCAGCAAATTCAGAAGGCAACAGGTCCGATTTGCACCTCCATTTCGGACCTCGACAACCTCTTCAGAACAAATCAGTTAGCCCCAGGACGAGTTGTGATCATTTCACAGGTTGTCGTTCTTTGCCAGAGACACCTAGAATATCGTCATCAGCTAGAAAATCAGACGTGGATCGTCATCACCGTTTGTCGCTTCAAATCGACAAGGAAAACTTAAGTGCAAGTGAAGAAGAACTTGTGATGTCTCGTATCCGAAAAGAACTGAAAGCTGCTGACGAGAACAGAAGTCCAGCCCACTACGCGAGGCAGATAGTGAAGCAGGTAAAAGAAAGTGTTGGAAGGAAAGTTGGATCAGACATTACAAATACAGTGAAGAATAGAGAGAAACGAAGCAGAGATGAGCTTGTTAGTCAATTGAAGTCAAAGAAACTTTCTAAAGCACTGATCAAAGTTGCCGCTGATGAATCAAGCTCAGGCAAGCAATCCATATCTTGCTCTCCGAAACTCAAAGTCCTCGAACACAAAACCAAGGTAGAGATCAGTTCCCTTTACAAGAACACGAATGCCTCAATAAAGCAACAAAGAGCAAGCAAGAAAGGGACAGAAGAAAGGTTTGGTACGTCGCCATTAAAGCTCAGGAAACATCCTCAGACATCACACAATATGAGGAACAAGCAAGAAGAACCATTTGTTCGTCCGACAATAGCCAACATTTCAGATAAAAAATGCAAGCGAACTCCATTATCTAACGACCTCCTTAACGTTGTAACTGTCTCCAACTTGCTTCCAGTCAGGAAAGACCGAATTCCTCAAAAACAGGTTAATTGTGCTCTTTTAATCTTCTCATTTTCGTTCTAAGAGTGGTTTTTGGTTTCTTAGCTTTTGAACATAGAAGGATGAAGAATAAAAGAGTTTTGAAGTTTCTGTAACATAACGTTATCTTTGGCAGGTATCATATGCTCAGGAATCGAAAAGTAGCTCACAGTTATCTAGTTGTTCGAGCCGTTCGTACAAGCCGCAACGAGTGACGCAAATGCTCGACTCCCGAGACGGCATTACCAGCTATGATAATCATAATGGTGCCGGCAATTCAACTACCACCACCAGCGGCGGAGATATCGTTGCATCAGAATATCGTGAATACATCACAAGAATAGTGAGATGTACAGGCATAGACAAAGATACTCCATTGTCCTTTCTTACATGGTTCTCTCCCTCTCATCCATTAGACCCTTCCGCTTTTCACCATCTCGAAAGTTTTACCACCACCACCAATCATCTGGCAAGTTGCGATCAACTCGATCAACGGTGCAACAGAAAGTTACTGTTTCATCTAGTGGATGAAATCCTGGTGGATATTTTGAGACCTTACATTAACCTAAAGCCTTGGACAAGCTCAGTTAGGCATGATCGCGGTCGAATGACAAAAGGGTCATATTTAGTTGATGAACTGTGCTCGAAAGTCGGAAGCTTTCCTCAAGCGAATTGTCAGGTTCTTGAAGACATTGACGCCATAATAGACAAAGACTTGCCACAACTTAAGCTCCAAAACGACATGGCGTTTGACCATGAAGGAGAAGGGATTGTGTGGAAGATAGAGAAGGACTTGTTAGACACTTTAGTTCACGAAACGGCATCGATGTTGCTGTATGGCTAGGATAGGGTCGAAACTGCATGCCCTTACAGTGATATGGTGTATGCGGCTCCAATGCTCCACAGTGGACTCTACAGACAGACGGCAGAATAGTCACATGGCACATTCACGTGATGAGATGCTATTTGATGGGGTCCTGAGTGGGTCCCCCCGAAATTGTGACTCGTAAAGATGGGAGTACTGAGTGCGTGAGGTCTACACGTGGAGATCCCCTGCCTTTTTTTACTGAAAAGACAACAATTGGCAGAGGATTCAATGTCTTAAGAGTATATATATATATATAATTAAGTGTGTAGTAATCTTTATAGTTTATATAATTGATAATAAGATTGTGCTTTGACTATATTATTGTCTTTTGACTATATTTTCAGGTATTATTGTAATTGTTTTTGCAAATAATTTAGAATTTTGAATTAAAAACTCATATTTCATTCTTCACACTATCAAAGTTGTTTGATTCACTAAATATATCAATTATTTCTTATTGATTATTGTACTTCACAAATAAGATTAATTTGTTTTTCCCTCCTATCTCAACCTTTATTTATCAATACTACGTAGACATCTTACTTACAAAAAAAGATGCATCTAACACGAGAAAAATGATTTGTACAATTCGTACTAATAATTTATCATCTAACAAAGTTTTGCAAAGGGGATTCTTGAGTTGTACTTTATTTTAACACAATTTAAAATTCTCAATAAATATTTAAGTTTGAGAATGCAAATTAAGCAAAGAAACTATGATGAATTTTAATTATGTCATTATCATACTCTGAAGTTTCACAGTAAAGTAGGATTGGGGAAGGTCTGATAGTACGCAGTCTTACCCCTATATATTAAAAAAGTTGTTTCCGATAGACTTACATACAGATATTTTTAATTATGTATACAACAAAAATAACGATAATCCAGTATAAAAGTCCAAGAAAATATAATATTATACCCATTTATCTAACTAATACAAAGATTATTTCAACAATATTCATAAAATTATAACTAATAATTATTGGAATTGTTGCAATTCAAAACCCATCAATTAAATTACGAGGATAAGTCGTAATTTAATTTGTTAGTGGCCATATACTATTTGCGACTTTTCTTTCTTTATGAATTAGACACGAACTTTCCATCAAAATTTGAACTCAAACATAAAGAACTTTCAACTTTCTCTACCAAATATCGTCACCCTAGCTTGATAACTCATGAAGAATCTGTTCCAAACATGGGAATAGAAAAGGACGTTTGATAAAGTTGAGATTGAAAGGAGAAAATGTCGAGCAAATTAATGGAGGGGTCGGACCAGAAAGTAGAAAAGAATTGAAAACTTTAACTAAAGTTATCGAGTGGATAGCTAATTATGCCGAGCTTTTTCAAGATAGACTTGGACGATGCGGGCATAACATTTCATGGAAGTTTGAGCTTGTAAGAACTTAAGACAAAGTGATAAAGGGCACAAGAAAAAAAAGATGTTTTGCATGGACCCAACACATGTACGTGAACTGAAAGCTTCAGGACAGCACTTGAGACTGTAATAAGGACAACTTGTCCGAAGCCAGATGGGAATCCATGACCTTAAAGAGAAAGTCCCATTCAGGAATCTTTTCACTGCCAATGTTTCACTTAAATTAAGAAGAAAGCAACTCTAGTTAACTTTTTTTTCTCTCTATATTTCTTTGAGGTTAAATCAATTTTCGAATTGGCACAGAATCCATTGTCGTCTTATCCTCTTGTTATTTTTAACTTATGCATTGAAGTAGGGTGAAAAGGGAGATGAATGCTGATTTTACAATGCTCAGCAAGAGCGTTTGGTTTGGGTGGGTCTGTACTATTGAGATTTTGTCCCCTTTGATCGTCTAGGTTGTTTATCTCCTATCCTCATTTCTTGAAGGGTCTTGGGAGTCGAACATGAGCTCTTAGGGTTTTGTTGAGTGCATGACCCACGCCTCTCACCATTGGACTACGTAGCTCAGTGGTGAGAGGCGTACGTCTCAACGCAACAAAACCCTGATGTCACAGGTTCAAGCGACGAGATCTGCGCCTGGCGATCAAAGGGGACAATACTAATTCGAGTTGGGTCGGCGTGCACAACAAGATCCGTGACCCACCCAAACCAATGTTGAATTCTAAAATTTGCTCTAAAATATGAATCACAATTGCAATATTGTGAAAGAATATGTTTGTTTTTTAAATACTTTTCTTCAACAAAAATAATTTAATTGAGAAAAATACAATGATTAAAAAACCTGATTACTTTGACTTATTCAACATAAAAGCCTCTAGCCGTCTAACTTTTTGATTTAATTTTTAATTTTTAGTTTAATTTGTTTTAATAACTCTTATTGTTTAAAACTAATCATTTTTATTAAGTAATAAATTCTTATAAACTAAAAAAATTAAATAAATTTTCATTTAGTATTTTTATTTTTCAATTTAACTTCAAATTTTTTGATGCATAAGAACAATCTCTTTCAATCATGTTTCAAATTATTTAATTTTATTCAATTTTTAGTTAGTTTTATGACGGTCTAATATCAGTTGAATCTTTTAAATCTTAAATCTCTTGTCTTATCGGTTTAACTTTTGATCCAGTTAAAAATATTACAAATTTGTACAAAACTACATATTATGTTCTTTGATTACTTTGAAATATATGCTTAAGAATATATGATGGAATATCTTTTAGTAAAATTATTATTAATAATAAGTAAAAATTTAAGAAAAATATCCGAAGAGAAAAAGATAGAATCTTAAAATTTACCCTTTTTTAAAAATAAGATCCCTATAAACAAAACATGGTTATAATATCCGCACTTAAGATTAAAAACAAAAAATGAGGTTATAAATTCAAAATATATTAAAAATATTACGTGTGGACAACATAACGTACATATATATTATTGAAAAATCAACTTGCAATAATATATAGCAATCAAATGTTAGAAAACCCCACCATCATTGAAAAAGAAAAGAATTCTTTTTCTTATTTGTGCCAACCCTATCACTGAATAAAAAGACAAACAGCTCAGGATTATAAATTGTAAACGAAAAATGGTTTCCTTACTTTTCACACTATCAAAACCTCTTTTGTCTTGTAAGAACCAAACAAACTTAAGGAATTCACTTGACATCCCCATTAGAGTCTTTTGGAAGAGGAGGAGACCCAATTTTTGTCCTTTGAAGGATAAAAGTCGGTACAGTATGTAGTTGATGATCGATCATGCATTATCAGGTTTAGCTGCCATGTCTCAACTAGTGAGCTTTAGCCTTCAGCCTCCATTATATATATATATGTATAGTTCCTGTCTGACCGGGCGTTCTAATCTCTTACAGAAGCTGTCTAACATCAGTACACTGTACACAGTAGGGCAAATCCTGTAAATGAATGCTGGCCATGAACTAAGCGGGAAATTTCAAACAGGAGCTATGACCTGTACAAATATATATGCAAATGCAAGTTCAGAGTTTATCTTCAAGAGAGATTGCATGTGGGTTTTGCCTGAACATGTGAGGTTTAATTACTGATAGCTTGTAATGATGAGCAGATCTGAATCTGATGGTTGCTTCATATGGTTGACCCTCTCCATTAAATGATGCCGGAAGTCTTAGGTAAGATGGTTTACCCTCAAAAGGGTTAGTGATGAAATTAAATATTTTAAAGAGTTTTAAATTTAAAATATTAAAAGTTAGCGTGAGAATATAATCAATGTCAGGGAAGTATGTTGAAATGTGCAAGTATTATTTAAGTCAACTCTGTTATTTAATTTTGAATTATTAAATATTTTATTTGAATATGTTATTTCTAAATAATTATATATAATTGACAAATTTAATTAATATACACATATATTTGTCTAGTTTAAGCATTATAATAATATATATTAAACTGTTTAACACTTTTAATTTTTTTAATTTAAAAACTAAAATTTAAAAACTTTTATAAATTAAGTCAAAAGATTATTCTTGTTAATATTACTTATTTACTAAATATTATGTAAACTTTCATCTATTAGTTACACTAAACATTATTTTAATATGGTTTATACGAATTTTTAAAAATTAATTACTAAATTAAAAAGTTAAACTATTTAATATTAATGGTGTGTGTGATCTAAGCTTGTGAAGTACTTTGTACCAATAGTGATCGCTACTTTTGGAGAAGCGAGATTTTATGATATATTAAATGTGATGTGACAAAGGCTCCATTAATGTATGGGGTCCTCTAGGCATGCAATTCAAGGCTGCTAACTACTCGTAAAGTTTTATTTGTGTAATGAATTTATAGCTCAAATAGGAATTGATGCCAGTTTTGGAGTCCCTTCATGGCCTAACCAAAGGACTGCTTCCAATTCTTTAATTAGATAAAATTTCCTAATTATAGTCTTAATAATGTCATTTATTAATATTAAGTTGATTAAAATTTAAATTCTGAGTCTTCACTGTACATGTTTGAGAATTTGTTAAACTCAAGCTTTGTAGCTCGACTAAGCACATTAGATCTATAAAAAATGAAAGTATCGTGATAATCCAATAAGAAGAGTTTTCAGTTTTTCAAATAAATGATTCGAAGACTTGTTGGTTCTAATAGTTGACTGCAGAGTGGATCATTCGAACCTTTCTATTTATAGATATAAATCTTGAACTTATAAATAGAGGTATTTCTGAAAATTACAAAAAAGAAAGTGAATTAAGCAAAAAAAAAAGAATTATGATGAAAAGATATATTTAGACTAATATAATATAAGCTAGAATGGTTTTTGTTTTTGTAATTTTCAAATTTTTAGAATTTGTTTAGACTTTTGATGAAAAATAACCATAAAATATACACAATATAAACATCTCACGTAAACAAATCAAATATTACTTATACAACAATTCAGTCAAATTCTTAAGTTCGAAATAAATTAATTAAATTAAACTCAAATTAATAATTTATTATAATTAATTTAAGTCGAATTTAATTAATTTAAGTTAAATTTAAGATTAATCTACCTGTAATGTTATTTTCTTTATTATTTTTAACTAAAGTTTGATTTTTATAAAATAAAGAGTTTTTAAAATGACAAAAAAACTATATACCTTTTACCCAAATTATTAGTGTGACCTAGCTATTTAGAGAATAGACCTTGAGGGAATTGGTGCGGTCCAAGTTTAGATCTCTTAACAGCAGGAAACCCTGAATCACGCATCGAAACTAAAAGAAGAAACAACAACTTGCATTGCATGGGAAGAACCTGAGCTTTTTACTTGTCTGTATCTCTTCAGTTTTAAATAATTTTCTTACTCAATATTGAGGGTATAACCTGCGAGCTCAGGCCTGAGGCCACTCTTCAGATTCAGTTTTTGAGGAAAACTTAGCAGATTCCCTTCCCACTTACATAATAATCCTGAACACTTTCACTTACTCTAATAAATCAATTACATCTAATCTCTCAGAAGAAGAAGCAGAAGAAGATAAGATACACAGATTTTCAAATTCAAAGTGGTCCAGCTTGCAGGGACCGAATAATACTCAATGGAGAAGAACAGTGGAGTACTTCAGTGCGTAGCATATGGTAGAGACTGTTCCAAATCCTATTGTTTTTAAATGCCTTTATATAGACATTGTCAGTTGTGTGTGCTGTACATTTGATATTAATTAGTTTTGCTATACAATACAACCCTTCGACTTCCACTCTTTTTTATTTTTGCCCGTCGGGTGTTTTAAAAGGGTTTCAATTATAAAAAAGTATTTTTAAATTATTCATATTCAGATTAATTTCATTCGAACCAGGTAAATCTTTTGTAGGAGGTAAAACTTTACCTCAAATTTTAAATGGCTGCATATATATGGTTAGATTTGAACCCGCAACTTCACTTAAATTAATAGAATTCCTTACCAACTCACTTACACCTTGAGGTTACTCCTACCCTTTTCATTCTCTCCAATTTGGGTTTCTAACCGAGTAATAAATTATTAAAAAATAATTTTTATGATGTTAGAAATAATAAGATTTTTATTACTTAAATATCAAATTATTTTCTAGTATTTTATTAAAAATACATTTTATGACGTAGTAAATTATTAAAATTATTTTTTTATCAACTTTACTTCACAAAAATTATAAGAACAAATTAATTTAAAATAACAATTATAATATCATAAATTATTTTGCAGTAATTTAAAATAACAAAATTAATACTAATAATAGAAGGGGACAAGGGGAGCGTTTTAGTAGGGTCAGTCAGGCTGTGTTGTCTTGACATGTACATACGCTTCTAAATTTCCGAGGGAGTTGGCCACTGTGTTTACCTGACGAGAATAACAGATTGATAAGAGTAGAGTCTACAGGCTATCACAGGACTGAGGACAAAACTTCAAACTCAAAAGGTGGAAAGCCCATCCTAGGTGCCCCACACTCCGGCCTGATATTGTGTGAGGGAGGTTAATCACGGTTTGATCTCAGTCAACTTTTTGAAAAGGTGACCCAGTGTTAAGTGCGCACAAGGAGTCACCACATTAGATGAACTCCCACACTGTCGCTGCCGAGACTCAAACCTTTTATCTCAAACTCAATTTTTCTTTTCAATGACCAACTGGGCTACCCATGTAGACACTGAGGACAAAACTTAACCAGAGAAGGTGGAGTCAGAGTCGGAGAGTACTCATTTCGGTTTTTTGATGCATTTGATAAAGCAGAACCGTAATATCTAGTTGGTTCATGGTTGCTTCCTTAAATCAGGAACTTGGAAGGAAGAACTGTGACAAACCAACCGTACAACTAATACGTTCAGCTTAATAGAATTAGGGTTACTGGACTCTGAAAAGGAAAATCATTAATGGTAATGATCGCTTTGGAACTCCAACTCCTAGTTTCTGAGCAGCCCGCTTAGGTTTGAGTTCTGGTTTAGGCCCAGAAGACGACATGTTCTTCAGCCTCACATTGGGGGCCTAACTTGCTTAAGTTCAAACTTATCATTACTCATATTTGAGATATTATACTAGTTTTCAGTATAATTTTCTTTAAAAAGAACATCTTCACACTGTAAGATTATGGTACTCTCGAGGTCCTGTTTGGTTGGATGTTAATTAATAGAACGGAATGTAATAAAATGGAAAGAAATAAAATAGTTTATAATAAAATAGAATGTAATATAGTAAAAAATTATTTGGGAAGGATGGAAGGGTTCATAATGTAATGTAGTGAAATATTGTTTGGAAGATGGATGGAATGGAATGGAATGTATAATAAATGACTTTTATACCCTTTATATTAAAATGGTTGTTGCAATAGATTTATTATTTTATTATTAATTATATAAAAATATTAGT
>JANTPM010000007.1:32478436-32491336 GCA_025434745.1 Erythroxylum divaricatum
GTATACACTTAGAGTTCATCATTAATTAAATTCAGTCATTAAGTTTTTGAGGGATTGGAATAAAATTTTTATTTACAGTTAGATCATAAGTTTTGTGTAAAGAACCATGACAAATTATCACAAAGATGTTTGATTTAGTAGAATAGTAAGAAAGGCAATTTCTAGTACCTGAAATTTAAATGGGCTTAAAGCAACAAAGTGTAACAAGAAATTTCTTTAGTTAACAAAGTAAAGGAAACACAAATTTTAATGGTGATAAAAATTTTCAAAATTCAAACAATTTAAGATTCTATGATTAAAAAAAAAAGCTTTACAATCATTATGGATGGATTGGTCATATTATGAGTAAGTGCTACAAGAAGCATGGATATCTTTTAAGTTACAAGTATAAAAGGAAGCAATACAGATTTAGATATGTTAATCAAGCTACCTTTACAAATGATTTATTTTCGGCACAAATCCTATCTCATAAGTGACTTTTCGCTAATCACTCAACTAGCAAGAGAATTGAGATAAAGATGAAAGAACAATGCTCAATATAAATTTGAAAACAAGCTAAGAGCAATACGGAGCTAATTTGGAACAATAGTGGAATAAATTGGCTTATAGGACTTCGTTATGTTTATCCCTTAATCTTCCACTCTTTATACTGAGTCTGGAGAGGAATATAGACGTTGGCAACCCTTCCTATCCATTGCATAATTTCTTATAGTCGTTCCTTAACTTCCTCCTTTCCTTTTTGTGAATGATTCAGATAAATCTTGTTCAACTCTGTCTGATAGTTGACTGGTCGAGCTGTTATAGTCGACTAGTGTTAACATATTTCACTACAGGCTTTAACTTCGCTCCTCGATAAGTCGACTAGCGACATGATAGTCGACTAGTACTTCTATTCTGTTGATTTATAGTCGACTTATTCCACATTAGCCATCTGATGATCCTTGATTTCTTAGTCGACTTATGATATACTGGTCAACTTGTTTCAACCCTCATCTAATGATCCTTGATTTTTTAGTCGACTTATGATATGTTGGTCAACTTATTTCTAATTCCAATGGATATATTTCATCAAATCTTCCCATAATCTCATGTTTAATGTCTCCAGCATGTTTGAGGATTATTGCCTTATTGATTTCACCAATATTTATATATTGTCTTGATTTATTTCAATCCATAATACCTGAAATAATTTCTTAACTATTTCTATATATTTTATTATTATCAAAACATAAGGGAAATTTAATTTGTCAACCACCATTGGTCCAACACTATTTCTTTTGAACATAATGTTAAGATTCTCTCATAGCAGTCAGCCATTTAGAACCATAATTACTGACATAAAAGCATTTTCTAGTCATACAAACTAGTGGCACCTTATCATCTATGCTTGAAATAGTTGTTGATGTACTCTTATCATCATCATCATCATCCTAATGAGCTTTCTTTTTCTGATCCTTCTTCCACTTATAGCCAAAACTCTTAATATGTCATGGCTTATCGCCATAATGGCATATCTTAACGTCTTTGTCTCCACTAAACTTTGAATGATTCTTAGAATTACCACATCCTTTGGGATCCTACTCTTGTTCCTTCCCTACTTTCTATCACGAAAGCCTGCACGTTGTCAACTTCAATCTCCTTTCTTTTGATTTCTTCATTAAACATACTCTTTTTGATTATATCTAAAGAGAGTATACCTTTAGGAGCTGAGTTATTAATCTTCACCACCAGTGTTTCCCAGATATTCAGTAACAAACTTAAAAGGAAAAGAGCTTGAAACTCATCATAAAAAATGATCTTCATTGTCGTAAGCTTGTTAATTATGCCTTGTAAATCACTTAGATGCTCTAAAATTGATTTCCTAACCTTCAACATCAAATTCACAAGCCTTTTAATCAGAGAGGCCATGTTATAAGTGGTCTTCCTTTCATACATCCTTTCAAGCTTCTTCTATAGCTCAAAAAATCTTTTTCTTAAGACACATGGTTAAATATGCTGATATCAATCCATTATCTGATAGTGCCCAAAGTTTTTTGCTTTATCTTTTCACATTCTTTATCTGACATCTTTTCAAGTTTTGAAGGAACATCATCCTTCACACCTATGTCCACATTAATAGGATCAAAAAGATCCTTCCAATACAAAAGATCCTCTATTATGGGCCTTTATATTGAGTAATTTAATAAAGTTAACTTGACTATAGAGCTATTTCTACCTTCCACTACAATGCCTCTAATACCACTTGTTGGGAGATAAATACACAACTCTCTAAAAAATTAATGGTAAGAAAGAACTCTCCTTATTACAGCAGTAGCAAAATATAAGAAGAAACTAAATGATGAAACAAACATCAAGATTTAATATAGAAAACCCTCCAATGTAGAGGGAAAACCATAAGATAAAATGACAAATAATTATAGAAAAAGTTGTCCCCCCCCCTTTCAGTGTTGAATCTTAAACTAATATGATAATCAACAATTACTCAAACCAACCTAAAACAACCAAACAAGAGAATACAACTCTTTTTGCCCTCCCTTTATTTTTTTCTCACTTTTGGACGTTGTGGCCTCATTCCCTATCTCATTTGTGGAGTAAGGCTCAAATGAGTTATTTATAGACACCTCTAGCTTGATAGCTAAGTCAGAATCCTAACTAAACTTAACTAGCTAAATCTCATCTTATCCTAATTGGATTACATCACATTATCCAAAAAGATGACATCCCTATCTAAATAGGACTCTATCTGATAGGATTTATCTATATTGTAACTAACAAGATAAGAGATTACATCTATTTCAAAATGATACATCCATATCCATGAAGATCTTCACTATTTCCAGGTGATACTCCCATATGATCTTTATCTTTTAAAGATGATATTTATCTACTGTGATCTTATCCGCCACATCATCTAAGATCTCAAAATAAGGTTGGACACTCAACAATTTCAAGATTTTTAATCATTGTTTTTGGGGTAAACAACATATATGACTTTTGTAGTTTAAATTTTTTTAAAAAAGTCTCTTAATATTTAAAGTTCTCAAAAAATTATTTTTCTATTTTTTAGTTTTTCAGAAAAAGTAATTATCTTAAAATTTAGTTAAAAATTGATAACGAAATACACATAATATGAACATCACACTTGTACTAATCAAATATTGTTTATATGACGATTCGATATAAATTTTAAAATCAACCCAAATAAAGTAAATTCAAATCAAACTAATAATTTATTATAATTATCTTAAATTATTAAATGTAAGTTGAGTTTAACTGATTTAGGTTTGATCTGAGAGCCAAATTGAGTCACCGTATTAGTAATATTTGATTTGTTCACATTTAATGTTTATATTGCATGTGTTTCATCATCATTTTTCAAACAAAGTATAAGAGAGGAAGTTTTTCTAAAAAATAAAAACTATGAATATTTCCAAAAGTTTTAAAGATTTGAGAATTTTTTTAAAGTTTCTTAAATTACAAAGAAAATATATACTTTTTACCATTTATTTTTGTAAATCAACATTCGTTTACAAGTTTCTTACTTTAGGGATATATCATCAACAAGATTATGGATCTCATCCTCTTCATTTTCTTAACAAGCCATATAAAGTTATCGACATCTTATCTTGCTCATTTAGATTATGATCCATTATTGAGAATAAATTAAGCAGATTTATCATCAACAATTTTATTTTATAAAAATCTTGATACAGAACAATGATAAAGGACTTCATAACAACTCAGCCTCCTAATCTTTCAGTTGTAAAATCATCTTAATCTAAACAGGCTTCACACATCATCTCATCTTCTTAGATCTTAATCTTTTAGTTGTAATATCATCTTAGTCTAGATAAGCATTACACATCATTTCATCTTCTTAGATCAAATCAAATCATATATTATTTGATAATGTAGTTTAGATTGTATCATATTGAAATAGATTCAACTTATCTCTAATCATGTATAAATATAACAAAAGGTTGTACAACATTGATCATAAAAATCAATACACTATTCTATACTTCAAAATTCTCAAATTTAGTTTCTTTCATAGTATCAGAGCCCACCTAAGCTAAGTCTCACATTTTCCCCCCTCCATTACATTTGTTATCCATACGCATAGCCTACCACACTGCTATACTGAACATTTAACAACCACAATTACTAATTGTCAAACTCACAATGCAGTCTCTCAACCCCTCATTACCAATTACCAATATCACAAACTTTATCACTACTACACTTGAAAACCACAATTACCTCATTTGGTGAAATCAAGTTCAAGTCATATTACCTACCTGTGACTTAATTGGCTTTATTGATGACTCCATTACTCCACCATCAGAGCATCAAGCCTCAAATACTGGTACATCTTTGCCTTCCGCAAATTTTCTAAAATGGCAAAAACAAAACAAATTAGTATATTTTTGTCTCACCACCAAACTTATCTCTATCATCGCCTCCCTTGCTCTCAAATGTGACGATGTTCGAAGTCTTTAGCTAGCATTAGAAACCCATTTCCTTCAATAAACCATAACTTAAAAATCCCTCATTTGTCAACATCTTCACACCACCAAAAAGGGTGATTCCACCATCACCAACTACCTAACAACCACTACCACTACAACTGAGGAACTAGCAGCAATTGGTGACCCAATCTCGTCAGCTAATCTGGCTCTCTTCACCAATCACCATCAATGGCCTTCCACCAAAGTATGAGTTGTTTGTCACCACCATAGAGAACTGCGACTCACCTCCCTCCTCTAAATTTGCACCAAATTGTTGCTTCACGAACAACGCCTGCTGTCTCTACATCAAACCTCACCAAAAATGACATTCGAGACTCTTAATTCTCCACATATAGCGGCAATAGGCAATCTGTTTTCTCCAACCACAATGTGCACAACCTAGGTCGTCTTGACAACCATGACCAACATAGGTCTCCCTTTCAATCCACCGAGGATAGGCCTTTTAACAATTTCTCTAGGTCTGGCCTATATCAACTCATTAACCAACTACCTCTAGCCTAGCCCAACCTACAATTTCACCAGCCCAGCTCCTATATTCCAACCTAATTCACCAATCTAAATTACAGTTACCAACCCAAATCCACTCCCTGACCTCCCAAATGTCAAATTTGGACATATAGATGCCACTTGTTGTTTTAGCTGCTTGCAATCCAGAAATAATTTTTTAAATCCTCCCTTTGACCTATACCAACTTCAGCTAGCCTTCTCTACATTAAACATTACTCCTCCCCTACTTTCCTCTATCTACTTCCCTAGTGAAATCACCAAATGGCTTCGAGGTAATGATGCTTCCTCTCATAAGATACCCAACACTAATATTCTCGACTTTATTCAACCTTGTCATGGTACTGATCAAGTTGTTTTCAATAATAATACTCTTCTACCCATTACTTCTAAAAGTTCCTTATCTTTCCATATAAATCTTCGACCATTTCATTGAAATAACATTCTCATTATACCTAACTATAAATTTACTTTTTGTTTCTCAATTTGTTAAAGACAATTCTTGTTTAATTGAATTAAATCCCTCTGGTTATGTTGTAACGGACATTTCCACCAAGATTTCACTTCTCATGGGAAACATCCACAATAATCTCTACCCTCTCAAGTTTCCTTTCAATTTCAAAAATCCCATGGTTGTTTGTAGCTCAACATACTTCTTCATACCTTTGGCATTAACGCCTTGGTCATCCATATTCTTAAATCCTTTCCAATTTATTTACATCAGATTCAGTGTCTCGTACTCATCTTTGTTGTAATTCATGTCTTTAAAGTAAAAGTGGTTGTCTTTTTTTTCCTAGATCTATTAGAGTATGTTCTGCACCTTTTCAACATATCCATTGTGACATTTGGGGACCGTTATTTATGTTATCCCATTCTGGTTCAAGATATTTTATAATTTTTATTAATGATTTCAGTCGTTACACTTGGATTTTTCTCTCAATCATAAGTCTCAAGTATTACAAAAATTTCATTTTTTTAAAACCATTGTTGAGAACCTATTCTTTACAAAAATTGAAATGTTTCAATGTGTGTTAGAGCTCTTAAATTCATGAAAGGATCGCTAGCTACTTTTCTCTATAGTCACGACAATTGTTTTCGCACTTCTTGTCTCTAAAGCCTATAGTAAAATGGTGTTGTTCAACGTAAAATTTGTCATAACTGAATCAGGTATCACTTTTCTTGTTTATAGCTCTCTTTCGAAAAGATTTTGATATGAAGCCTTTTCCATTACTGTTTACTTTATAAATATTTTACTATCATCTACCTTACACTTCAAATCTCCTTAAGAAATGTTGTTTAACTCTTCTTTCAATCTTACTCATCTTGGTGTTTTTGGGTGCATATGTTATCCTTTCCTTGCTCACACTCGACGTGATAAACCCACACCTAAATTCATCCCCTGTGTATTCTTCACTTATACCTCCAACTATAAAGGATATGAATGCTTTAAACCCTCTATTAATAAAATTTATCTTTCCCGATATGTTGGATTTCTTGAAAATCAATTTCTTCTATTCCACACAAACTCCTCCTCCTCTTCTACCACCCCTCTCTCTTTACCATTATAAATTCAATTATCACTTACTCCTTCACTACTGTATAGTTCTCCCCTTTGCCCATGTCTCTAGTACTTTTTCCCCGCCTATGCCTCCAATACCCTCTCCTTTATCTATTCCACTTGTTCCTCAATCATCATCCTCCTTTAAACATCTAATGGTCACTCATGCTCAAGACAACACTTGACCTTTAAAAAAATTTTCTGACCATATTCCTTACCATGCCACTGTTCCTTTGTCTCTTGATCCAAATCCTACTTCTTTCACTCACGTAAAAAAATGTCCTCACTGGCAACTAGCTACGCTTAATTAGTTCAAAGCTCTCTGTCACAATACACTTAGTCCCTTATCCCCCTCCTCTAGGTGCAAATATTGTCAAGTGTAAGTGGGCATTCTGTATAAATTCCCTAGATCGCTATAAAATCCACCTAGTCGCAAAAGGCTATCATCAATCACTCAATCTTGATTATATTGACACCTTTAGCCTAATTTTCAAGCTAACCACCATTTGTCTCATTCTTGCTCTTGCCTTGGATAAAAACATTTCCATTTGTTAACTCGACATTAACAATGCTTTTCTTCATGGTGACTTATAAGAAATTGTCTTTATGCAATAACCACCTAGTTTTGCTGATCTTCATCATCCTCATTATATATGTCACCTACACAAAGCTCTTTATGACCTCAAGCAAGCCTCTAGAGCTTGGTTTCACCGGTTAAGTCACAAACTTGTTGATATTAGGTTTACTTCCTCCAAACCTGATACATCTCTCTTTATTCACTCATACCACTTTTTTCCTTGTTTATGTGGATGATATCTTGGTGATTGATTCTTCACAACCATTTATTAAAACCATCATTGATGCTCTTCATTATGTTTTCACACAATCTCATGGTATGGATTTAATTAAACTTTCTGTCTTAACCATCACAGCTTACTTTGATGCTTATTGGGCTAGGTGTCTTGATGATCGCAAATCTACATCTAGTTATTTTATTTTTTGTGGCTTCTCTTTAATTTCTTAAAGTTCTAAGAAACAACGTAATGTGGTCAGATCTAGTATTGAAGCAAAATACAGGAGCATTGCTTTAGCTGTTGCTGAATTATGTTGGCTTAATTCTCTACTTGGTGAACTTGGCTTCTCTAACATCAAACCACTTTTATACAGAGATAGCATTAGTGTTACTTTTCTTGCTATAGATTCTGTCTCTTATGCTTAGACTAAACATGTTGAAATTGATATACACTTTGTCCATGATTTGGTGGCTAAGAAATCTCTGTTCATACATCATATATTGGCCTCTCACTAATTTGCTGACATTCTCACCAAACCATTGGGTTCTGCTCCTTTTTTACTGTTACGTCACAAGCTAAATGTTCTTTCAAATGTTAGCTTGCGGGGGGTTGATAACAACTCATCCTCGTAATCTTTTAGTTGTAATATCATCTTAGTCTAGATAAGCATTAAACATCATCTCATCTTCTTAGATCAAACTAAATCATGCATTATCTGATAATGTAGCTCATATTGTATCATATTCAAATAGATTTCGCTTATCTTCAAATAGATTTTGCTTATCTCCAAGATTTCGCTTATCTCCAATCATGTAAAAATTCAAAAAAAAGTTGTACAACATTGGTCATCAAAAATCAATACACTATTCTATACTAGAAAATTCTCAGCTTCAGTTACTTTCAAGACTTCTTAACATAATTTTAATATATATTAGCTAGATAAGTAGTAGATTTGGGGTGTTATATGCATCGATTTTAATTCTTACCAAGTAGGTATAATTTATTTTGATATATGAAAAAGATTAAAAATGTCATATTCTTGAATTTATTTTGCGTAAACCATTTTTTTATATTGGTGGAACTCGCAATTGTTAATATTAGAGTGCGTACTAGATAAACTATCAAATATACATAATAATTTGTAAATTACAAATTTCAAATAATTTTTTTAACAAATTAGCAATACATAACAAAACGATGAATTGGGAAAAAAATAGTATTAAGAAACCTATCACTTTTAACTACCTAATTAACCTACTTTGGAAGTCTTGGATAAATGTGTGATTTATTAGAGACGGATTTTGTTTTTAGGTATGATCCTAATCCAATCTCGGTTGGATTTGGACCGAACATCCTACCCTACTTAAATGAGTTTGGACAACTTAAATCTCAATCGAATCGTGATTCAAAACAACTTACTATAGTTAATAAAATAATGTTGTTTATGTCAATTGATTTTTTTAAACTATTGAATAAAATGATATTATTTTATTAAATTTTAACAAAATGATATTATTTTATTTGAATCATTTCGATTTAGACTAACCTTTAAATTTAAATTTTGATTAATGTTCATTCAAATCAAATTTATTTCATTAATTTTAAAATGGACTGAATATTTTCACATGAGATCAAATTCATAATTTCTAAATTTTGAGTCGTAATTCAAGTCGTTTAAGGCGTTAGATATATTCAAAAAGTGTAAGCTCATTTTGAGTTGAATGTGGCTTCTTTACCGGGTGTGACCCTAGCACATTTAAACTAATTTATTAAAAATGTAGACACAAGATAATTAGGAATTTGGTTGTATATACCAAAAGTTTTTTAATCAGAATTAAATCAAGTTTTAAGTCCAACACTCCTCTATATAAAATTTGAATTGAACTCGATCTTTTTTAGTTTGATCTAAGTTTGAATTTGAGAATTAAATTCAAGTCTATCCTTATTATCATCTCTAATGTGTATAGTTAATATTGGCTTGAATAATTTTTATTAGGGATATCAGATTGTGTTCAACCTTTTGAGATTTTTTTTAATTTATTGCTAAATTTAAAATTTTTATTTAAGTAACTAACTTTTTGTAACCTAATTGTTTGATTCCACTTCTATTTTCTATTGTAGTTTTCAGTTTTTGTTTTATGTTTTAAATTTCTGTGTTATTTTCAAATAAAAACAAAAACATATTTGATTATTAATGACAATATAGTTATATTTTATCATTGATAATAATTACATATTAGATGAAAATTAAAGATAAATTATTTTTAATTAAATAAATTTATTTTAAACTATTTTATACTATTTATTAACAAATTTTTAATTATTTTATTTTATTTTATTAAATGATTTAAAAATTATTTTTAAAAAAATTAATATTTATTTTAAATATATTTTAATTATTAAATCAAAATTTATTCAAATATTTTATATATTTTAAAGATATTTTAAATATAATTATAAATTAATGTTTATTTTAATTATATTTTAATTATTAAATGAAATTTTATTCAAAATTTTTTATATATTTTGAAGATATTTTCAATTTAATTATATTTTTAATAATTATTTAATTCAATTAATTTCATTAAGTTTGATTAAAAATTAAATTAAATTATTCATAGTTTTTATTAATAACTAATTTTAATTAATTAAACATATAATATTAAATTAAATTGTACATAATTCTTATAAAAATAATATATTTATTTGATAATAAATTAAATTTAAAAATAGAAACAAAAAATTGCTTTTTATAATTTTCATAATTTTTTAAAACTATAAGAAACCAGAATAAAAAACAGAAACAAACAAATTAAACAAACAATTTTTTTTAGTAAATTTGAAAACTAAAAAAAGAAATAGAAATAAACATACCCCCTAACAATTAGTTTAAACCATTAGTTATGTTAATATTTTATTAATTTGGCTGACAGTATCTTTTGATTTTAAGTTCATTCTTTCAAAACGCTTGAACTGAATTATGATTAATTTGAAGGGGTTTGTAAGAATCTTTTAATGTTTTTAAATTTTATGATTAATTTTTTAATTAATTTACTCATATGTGAGATGTTATAATAGTTTTTCTTTATAATTTTCTTAAAAAAGAACACCTTCAAACTGTAAGACTATGGTAATCCTTAAATTTGTCTCAAGTGGAGCATATATAATGGCATTTAGCACGATGTTGAAGACAACCTGAACCTTGAATCTCTCAAGCAAGTTAAGGAACTCTCACAACTCTGAGGAGGCTAATCTATCTGTTCCTTGGAGAAGTATAACTCTACAACCTTGTTATATTGGCAGATAGTTGAATCAGTATCACATGAAACTTGTTCGACACAAGATCATAAGTAAACGAGAGTTACAAGAAGCCATTGTCAGGCAAGAACAAGCGTATATAATTTGTCATATCCATAAGCAATACATTAAAAACTATTTAGAATTTTCGGAACTCTGGAAGTCCAATGAACAGTTCTGTCCCAACCTCTGAACTACTATTGCCACTCAGACTGAAGTACGTTTCATTTTCTTGTTCATGAGTAACTTGCACCCAAGATTTTGCACCGCACTGTCAAGAGTTTAACGTTAATGAAAGCATATACGGGGAACACCCCAAAAAACAAAAAACAGACCAACCATGTCCTAGAAGAAGAAGAATAAGTACAGACAAGGATGTCCACATAACGTTTGGAGCACACTGAAAATCAGGCACAACCCTCCATTATTGACTAGGAAATGAAGTTTCAAGCTTTAGGTTATGGTGTTCTATGGGACCAATAAAAGGCTGTATTAAGCATGAAGGTTCCAGTCTGGGATTCTAGTTTATAATATGTGCTGATCATGTGGTTTTAAATTCCGATTGCAGTCCGGACCGTTATCGTGATTTATCGTAATTGTATCCGCATTATTCAACCTGTAGTCCGCAATTTAAAACCTTAATGCTGAATGCTAAGGTCATAACCGGTTTCACAGTGAATTTCTTGGTTTGATGGTTCTAGCTTGTCTGAGTCTTATATTCTACCGATCTTAGTCTACACGAAAGATCTCTCAAAAGGTATAAGAGTTGAGACTTCTCGTTGGAGAAGACAGTCCCTTACCTTTTCACATAATCTTGCTTGTTCTTCCAACAAAAGCCTTTCCTGAAAGCATCAGTTACGAGTAGAAAATCAGGAATCCAAGTAACAGAAGATGAAAAAACCCGAATCGTTTGAACTATAAATTTTGATAATCTTTATTATGATATTGTTTACCTTAGCGTTTAATTCACGTATCTGCTCCGAGAATAGCTGAGCCTGAATTGTATATATCAAGTACATTAGAGTTTAGGTCAATCCATGTCTAACATACCCTCCATTTCAAACCAGACTTGCAAGAAAATGCCACGAACCTTTCTTGCCCTGACATTACTTAAGCTCCTTTCGAGCTGCCTTAAAATGTCTTGGAGCTCGTCACTGGAATATGAGCTTAAACTACACTGTCCCAGGAGTTTCCTAAGTGCATCAAATTGTTCTTAAGCTAATACTTAGAGCTAAGAAGTTCTAATCAAGATCAGATAATGAAACAAAAAATGTATCCAACTAGGTTTCAGTACCGCTTTGATCGTTCAAGAAACTCTATCTTGGACGCCATGGATGCAGCTTCAAGTTTTTGTTGCTGCAAGTTTGATTCACTATCACTTCCCCCAATCTGTCCTTGCTTGGCATGTCTGTAGTAGCGATCCATTGTCCTGGGCATTCTTCACCATGTCAATCACAAATCATTCTTGGATTAAATTCCTGGGAAAAGATCTTAAAACAGAAAAGAATTGCAGATTTCTAAGCAAATAGAAGCTGGTGGACACTGAAATAATTTTGAAGATCGTTTGAACTTTGTATAAAATATTTACTCTACACTACACTGGAATTTTTCAAGCTCTTCATGTATTTCCTCTCATTCTCACCATCTTCAAGACCTAATTCAATTCTGCAAACCATAGGGAAGCTCACTAACTTGTAACGAACTTACTTCTAATTATGAGGAATTAAGGGTATCATGAGGTTAAACCTATTTCGTCTATCCTAAGATATTATCAGGCCAACCAGAGATGCTAAAGGAAGAGCAAGAAGAGTGACAAGTTTTCTAATTCAGCAGATATCTAAAACGTTTTTCTCTGGGCTGGCCAGCTAAAACAAGTTGGTAAACGAAGTTATCATATAGTCAATTTCAAACAAAGTTTTCCAGTACTTAATGAAACAACTCAGAAATGACGTTTTGCCTGGAACATTGTAGTGACTGAACCTAAGTACTGGATGCCCCTGAAGAATGACTCTGCAAGTGGAAAAATTTCAGAAAGAGAAGCTTAGCCCAATCAATATTATCTCGTTTTGAAAAGATCCGTAAAAGGAATAAGAAGCAAAGATGGTACAGCTGAAAGATTGTGCAAATCTGTAAGCACTGGAGTAGAATCTATAAGGTACAATCGAAACGAAATGAAAATCTAAAAAAATGGGATCTTTTACCCTAAAGAAATTGAGCC
>JANTPM010000007.1:32567200-32579939 GCA_025434745.1 Erythroxylum divaricatum
TTTGCACCGCACTGTAAAGAGTGTTAACGTTAACGAAAGCATATACGGGGAACACCAAAAAAAAAAAAAACACACACACACACACCAATCATGTCCTAAAAGAAGAAGAATAGGTACAGACAAGGATGTCCATAAATCAGGCACAACCCTCCATTATTGACTAGGAAATGAAGTTTCAAGCTTTAGGCTATGTATGGTGTTCTATGGGACCAATAAAAGGCTGTATTAAGCAATGAAGCTTCCAGTCTGGGATTCTAGTTTATAATATGTGCTGCTCATCTGGTTTTAAATTCCGATTGCAGTCCAGACCGTTATTGTGATTTATCGTAATTGTATCCGCATACCTGTAGTCCGCAATTTGAAACCTTAATACTGAATGCTAAGGTCATAACCAGTTTCACAGTGAATTTATTGGTTTGAAGGTTCTAGTTTGTCTGGGTCTTATATTCTACCGATCTTAGTCTATAAGAAAGATCTCTTAAAAGGTATAAGAGTTGAGAGTTCTCGTTGGAGAAGACAGTCCCTTACCTTTTCACATAATCTTGCTTGTTCTTCCAACAAACGCCTTTCCTGAAAGCATCAGTTACGAGTAGAAAATCAGGAATCGAAGTAACAGGAGATGAAAAAGCCGAATCCTTTGAACTATAAATTTTGATAATCTTTATTATGATATTGTCTACCTTAGCGTTGAATTCACGTATCTGCTCCGAGAATAGCTGAGCCTGAATTGTATATATCGAGTACATTAGATTTTAGGTCAGTCCATGTCTAACATACCCTCCATTTCATACCAGACTTGCAAGAAAATGCCACGAACCTTTTTTGCCCTGACGTTAATTAAGCTCCTTTCGAGCTGGCTTGCAATGTCTTGGAGCTCGTCACTGGAATATGAGCTCAAACTACACTGTCCCAGGAGTTTCCTAAGTGCATCAAATTGTTCTTAAGCTAATGCTAAGAGCTAAGAAGTTCTAATCAAGATCAGAAAATGAAAAAAAAAAATGTATCCAACTAGATTTCAGTACCGCTTTGATTGTTCAAGAAACTCTATCTTGGTCGCCATGGATGCAGCTTCAAGCTTTTGTTGCTGCAAGTGTGATTCACTATCACTTCCCCCAATCTGTACTTGCTTTGCATGTCTGTAGTAGCGATCCATTGTCTTGGGCATTCTTCACCATATCAATCACAAATCATTCTTGGATCAAATTCCTGGGAAAAGATCTTAAGAGAGAAAAGAATTGCAGATTTCTTGGCAAATAGAAGCTAGTGAATACAAACAATTTTGAATATCATTTGATCTTTTTATAAAATATTTAATGTACCCTAGAGTAGAATTGTTCAAGCTCTTCATGTATTTCCTCTCATTCTCGCTATCTTCAAGACCTAATTCAGTTTTGCAACTTACCATAGGGAAGCTCACTAACTTTTAACAAACTTACTTCTAATTACGATATGGTGAAGAATATGAGGTTAAACCTATTTCGTCTATCCTAAGATATCTAAAATCTTTTTCTCTGGGATGGCCAGCTAAAACAAGTTATCATAGTCAATTTCAAACAAAATTTTCCAGTACTAAATGAAACAATTCAGAAATGAAGTTTTGCCTGGAACATTGTAGTGACTGAAGCTAAGTAATGATGTCCTTCAAGAATGATTATGCAGGTGGGAAATTTCAGAAAGAGGAGCCTACCTAAGCAATATTATCTCGTTTTGAAAAGATCCGTAAAATGAATAAGAAGCAAAAATGGTACACCTGAAAGAGTGTGCAAATCTGTATGCACTGGAGTAGAATCTATAAGGTACAGTCCAAACAAAATGAAAATCTAAAAAGATGGGATCTTTTACCCTAAAGAAATAGACTCCTTAATGGATATGTCTGTACAAAAACTCGCTTATCACCATCTAACTATGTATCCACCTTTGGAGCATGTTCATAATTTCTTATGTATGTACTATGTACACGAATGAACAAGCAAAATATTTTCTTTATTTGTTTTAAGAGACAACTTAAGAAGAACGTACCCATGGCTTGAAAATTCAAAGAGCCGTCCTCTCTGTGAAAAGATGATCACTGAAACTTCTGCATCGCACAGAACAGATAGCTCGCGAGCTTTCTTCAACAGACCGTTTCTTCTTTTGGAGAAGGTCACTTGCCGGCTTGCAACATTTTCTATCCTTTTCAATTGAATCTTTCCTCTCACCATTTCCTAGTAAAAAAGTTTAGCTTAACCGTATCAGTCACACAGATCCCACGAAACCCTAAGTCAAAGCATACTAAAATGATCATCATACATTAAATCTTACCAGGTATTAAGAAAAACCCTTGAAGAAAATTGGTCTTTACCACTCCTAGGTTGCACTGAATCAAAGACTTCAAATTTATACAAAAACTGAAAACTTCTTGAAGAGATAACGATTACCCTGTTCAAATTACTCCCGACTGAACTGTACTGTAGAAGTCAGAAACCCCACAAAGACTACCACCATATAAGGTATGAGGATGGTGTACATGATGAATATATAGCAGAAGAGAAAGAGGGATAGAAAAGAATCACCGAGGCATTGATGTATTACTTGGAGACCACAAAAACCCTATGAGCATTCAATCTTAAAAAACAGAAAAAGATGATGATAATGTTAAACAAGAAAAGGAGCAGAATAAATTAAAAATGCAACTAAGAAGATGACAACTTCATTGCTTTTTATTATCCAACTTTGGCAAAAAAAAGAGAACAATTATTATATTTATTTTGCCAAGTCTGGAGTGGTCGCACCATAAAAGGTCCAGTCCAGAGTTGACGGAGGAAGTCCAACGACTTAAGAGGTGATGATCGTACGATGAAGTGCGGTGAGGGCCAACAAGAACTCGCCACTGAAGCCCGACAGTCTCATCGACGAATGGGAGTGGGGTTGGGCAAAAAAAACATTGGCCAATGGCGGCCCGGTCACGTGACTCACACTGTACGACGAGTCAGCTGCATGCACAGAACTAGGTTTTTGCCTCTGTTTTGTCTCCGAATGGTCAGGAAGTGACTTGTGTGTTTCTAAGTTTTTGGTTGCATAATCACATTTTAAGACTTTTTTTTTTCACTTGTTTAAGCTAAGTTTAATGTTTACTATGACATTATGATACTTACTTCTGTGTGGTATGTTATAATAAAATTTATAATATATTAAGTTTAGATATATGATGTATAATTTAGTTATTTTGTTATCCAATGTTTCAATTGGATAGATTATGAATAAAGTGTCTACTCATTTGCATCTATTTATATTCGTTTTTGTTAATTAATAATTAATTTATAATTAATATTTGAAAATAGCTTTTCAAATATTAATTCACTTTAGCTAAAAAATTCCTTAGATTACTTCTAATCAAGAATAATAGACCATTTTTTCTAATTATTTTATAGTGATGAATCTTTTTATTGACTTACTCAATTATCTGTATATAGTTCATTCTACATTCAAGTACTTCCAACTAAATTATCTTAAATATGACAGTTTATAAGTAGCATTAAAACACAGCAATTTTCAAATAAGATACTTTAATAATCTCAAATCTAAAAATCAATTATAAAACATCATTATGAGAAAATTCAGATATGCATAAGTAATATTTCATTTGGGATCCTCATAGTCAAGTCAGTTTAATGAAATTGTTCTCTATTAAGTACTCACACTTTAGCTTAAATATCTACATACTTTAATTTGTAAGATCGATTATTTTCTTTATAAGAAAGAAATATATTAAGTACTATTTTTATTGTTTCATCAATATTACATGTTTTTGATGGGACTAAAATTAAGAACATTTAGAAATAATACATAAATATAAATTAAATGTCATAATTATGATTTCACTAGAATTTAAATTACACAATAATTATTTCAAGAAGTTTACCTTTAGTGTTAAAATGTCTTATGTGATTAACATAACATATAAACATAAATAATAAGTTTACTAATTAAATAATAACATCATACATTAAAATTGCAATCAACCGATAAACTGTAAGAGCATAAATAAACACAACTTTGCTAAAAGTATTTCAAAAGTCATTCATTATTTTCAATTATATTGTCGATCCTACTCTCACCCTCATTATTTCGACTTAACATTGAATTAGTAAAAGTTTGCTTTGATATTATTCAAATTAATCCAACGACAATTCTGCTCCGAAATTAGGAGACTTACAAGTTTGAAAATAGTTAATTAAAAGTTTTTATATAATTAATGAGTAGTATCTACTTTTCTCGTAATCACTTATCGAGGCCATAGCTTTCCCATAAGTAAATGAATCAGAAGGGAATCAAAGCAAAAGTTAAATATATAATTTGCTTACTATAAATAAAATGTTTTTTATTAAGTTAAATGGTAAAAGTTATAGACTTCTCGTATCTTTTTAAAATTTTAATCTTTAAAATTTTAAAAAAGCTCACAATTGTTTGAAAAATACTTTATATTAAAAATTGGTTAAAAATAATAACAAAATACTCGAGTCATCAAAATCACACATGTTCTAAACTTATACGATAATTCAATCCAACTTTTAAACTCGAACTTATAATTTATTATAATTATCTTAAATTATTAATTTAAGTCAAATTTATTTTGTTTATGTTGAATTAAAAAGTTGAATTGGATTATCATATTATTGATATTTGATTAATCTATATATGATGTTCATATTGAATATATTTCATTGATAATTTTTAATCAAATATAAAAGAAAGTATTTTCCGAAAATTTATAAATTAGAAAGATTTTTTAAATTTTTTTAAATTTTTGAAAAAATTTCTAAAATTTTTTAAATTGTTTTTTGTCTTTTATCCCTAAGCAAATTACTAGATCCAAATAATAATTTGTAAATAATGTATTTTTAATAAATAATTTGATAAGGTAATAATATAAAATCAAGTGACGTCAATGTATATTTATTTCCGACCAATCATGATTGTAACTCCTTGATTGGAACTAGAAAAATTCCTTCAAGCTCTTGTCCTGATTATGGGAAAGATGAACAAAGCAAATAGCAACAGGTCATAGTTACAGGGGCGGATTCAAAAAATGATTGAGTAGGGGCAAAATTTTAATAAGAGTAAATTTTTTTTTACGAGGTTAAAATTTAAAATAATAGATTTTTTATAAAAGATTTGTTGAAGACAGTGGGGCAAGTGCCTCCACTTGCTCCCATTGTAGATCCCCCCTGCTGGTTGCAGCCACGGATGCCACTAAAGAACAAAGTGAACGAGTTGGGAGGAAATCTTTTTGGCTTTAGTAAGGTTATAGATTTGAACCGCTTATATATATATAATTGTTTAAAATTTAGAGTCATAATTTTAACTTTCGTAAAAAAACTTAACCGACTTAATTTTTGTTACGTATTCGTGAAGTTTTATTTTTAAGGTATTTTTTTTGTAATTTAAGAAATTTTTGAAAAGTCTTGTAACCTCTAAAATTTTCAAAAATTACGGTTTAAAATTAACAAAGAAATAAACATATGCTTGTACTAATTAAACATTGTTTATATGACGATTCAATTCATTTTTTAAACTTGAATTAAATAAATTAAATTCGAGTTAAGCAAATAATTTATTATGGTCATTTTAAATTATTAGTTATCAACAAATTTAACTTATTTATGTTAAAATTAAGAATTGAGTTGAGTTATTGTAATATTTGATTAGTTCACATTTAATATTTATATCCCATGTATTTCATTTTCATTATTTAAAAATTAAACACTATTATTTTTTTAAAATTTTTCTTAAATTATAGGGAAATTTTATATTTTTATAAATCAACATACATGTGCAGGTTTCTTACTTTAGGGAGATATCATCAACAACATAATGAATCTCCTCCTCTTCATTTTATTAACAAGCCATATAAAGCTATCAACATCTTATCTTGCTCATTTGGATTATGATCCATTATTTAGAATAAATTATGCTAGCAGATTTATCATCATCAATTTAATTTTTGAAAAATATTTATAGAGGAAAGTGATAGAGGACTTCTTAACATAATATGTATATCTATTTGCTAGGTAAGTAGTAGATTTTGGGTGTAATATGCATCAATTTTAATTCTTACTAGATGGTTATAATTTATTTTGATATATAAAAAAGATTAAAAACATCATATTCTCGTATTTATGTTTCGTAAACCATTTTTTTATCGATTGAACTCGCAATTGTTAACATTAGGGTTCGTATTAGATACACTATCAAATATGTATAATAATTTGTAAATTACAAAATTCAAATGAATTGTTTAACAAATTAATAATATATAACAAAGTGATGGACTCAAAAAAATTGTATCACTTTTAGCTACCCAATCAACCTACTTTGGATACGGAATATTCTTCCGTATCTAAACAAGTTTGGATGACTTAAATGTTGATTGAAGAGATTCAAATCAATATTGTTTTGGCCATATTTAATAAAGTAATATCATTTTAATATCAAAAAGTGTAAGCTCATTCACGTTGGCTTCTCTTGCCTAAGCATGACCCCAATATTTTTTTTTATTGGAGGAAATTTTGTAGGCGGGTCAAGCGGACACACTTTTTTGAAGATTCAATTGGTGCATCACCCCACAGGCGGACCAAACGAGCGCACCTCTTCGTTGAGATATTTTTTAATTCAGTACTAAGTTTTAAAATTAATTAATAACCCTTTTTATTAATTAATTAATGGATAATGGTCAACGAAAATCTTCTCATAAGATCCAAATTGTCAGAGTCTTACCAACCCTTCTTCAGCTAAGTCAATCTGAGAAATGCCATTTACTACAAGACGTATCACCTGTCGAACAAAGTACGATGATAACTTGAAAGTTGAAACTAGCGTATCCATAGTGTGATAATTCCAAACCCTTTCGACACTGATATATGCAAATGGGTATTTCAAGATCAATACTTGTTCTTTTCTTTAGAATTAGTTGTCCGTTAAGTCAAAGTTCCATAGCTCCTGAAATTACCTAAATATAAAATTGGAGTGCTTTCGGGAAAATGAGAAACGAAGATGAATAAGGTTGTGCTTCCTCTGAAATGGGTTCATTTAGAAAGCATTAGCAGATGCAACAATTTGAAATATTTCAAGAAAATCCATGCCCAGTTAATAACGTCAGGCAGTCTCTGCGATGAATCTGTTGTGAACAGGGTTGTTGAGTTTTTTGGAGGTTCTGTTGATTTTGTAGAGTCCGCGTGCGATTTTCTTAAGCATTGTGATTGGCCCTTGAGCTCATTCCCGTTTAATCGTTTGATTTCGTGTTATGCTACGAGTAATGGGTCAAAAGCAGCAGTTTTAGTTTACAGAGTGTTTGTAAGAGACGGGTTTTCACCTGATGAATATTCATTTCCTCCGATTTTGAAATCGTGTGCTAAGTTTATGGGGATTACAGAGGGTAAGCAGGTTCATGGGTTGGTTGTTAAGATGGGTTTGCTTAGTGATCTTTATGTGAAAAACTCGCTTGTCCATTTCTATAGTGTATGTGGAGAGTGTAGTGATGCTGGTCAAGTGTTTGATGAGATGATTGTGAGAGATACGGTCTCATGGACTGCTATTGTATCAGGGTATGTCAGGGCAGGCTTGTTTGATGAAGCTTTATCTCTGTTTTCGAGAATGGATGCTGTGCCAAATGTTGCAACTTTCATTAATGTTCTAGTTGCCTGTGGGAGAAAGGGATGCTTGAGGTTAGGAAAGAGGATTCACGGGTTGATTTTTAGGCGTGCACTAGAAGAGAACATAGAGGCTAACAATGCTCTTATGGATATGTATGTTAAATGTGAGTGTCTGAACGAAGCAAAACAAATTTTCGATGAGTTGCCTGTGAAAGATGTTGTTTCTTGGACGACTATAATAAGTGGATTGGTGCACTGTAAACGTTCCAAGGAGTCCTTGGAATTGTTTTTGGATATGCAAAAGCTAGGCATTGAGCCTGATGGAATTATACTTACGAGTGTTCTTTCGGCATGTGCCAGCCTTGGAGCTCTTGATTATGGGAGGTGGGTACACCATTACATTGTTCGTCATGGGATCCAATGGGATATTCATATGGGAACAGCTATCATTGACATGTATGCAAAATGTGGCTGCATAGAGCTGGCGTTGCAGACTTTTGATGGAATGCGTAGTAAAAATGTCCAAACATGGAATGCTTTGTTGAATGGCTTGGCAATGCATGGGCATGCCTGTGAGGCACTCAGACTTTTCAATGAAATGGTTAGGTTAGGCATGAGGCCTAATGAAGTGACGTTTCTCTCCATTTTAACAGCTTGCTGCCATTCTGGTTTGGTAGATGAAGGGCGTCACTACTTTCATCAGATGACGAGTGATGAGTTCAAACTTCATCCGAGATTAGAGCATTATGGTTGCATGGTAGATATGCTTTGCAGGGCTGGACTTTTGGACGAAGTTTTAAAGCTGATAAAAGGTATGGATATGGAGCCTGATGTGTTAATAATAGGAACTCTTCTCAGTGCTTGCAAGGTCAATGAAGTTGGAGAACTCTCCCAAGAAATACTGGATCAGCTTGTGGAGCTTGACTCTCGCGACAGTGGGGTTTATGTGCTTCTCTCAAATATTTATGCTAGTCATCAAAGGTGGGCTGAGGTGACAAGGATAAGGATGTTGCAGAAGGAAAAGGGGATCAAGAAGGACCCTGGTTTAAGTGTAATAGAGGTGGATGGCAGGGCTTACGAATTTCATGTTGGAGAAAGTAGCCATTCTCCAAACAATGAAGTTCATCTACTTTTGAATTTTCTATCTAAGCAGATCTTTCTTGCAGGGCGTCATGAACATTGCTTCTTGACATAGCATATTCAGTGTTTGTTATGCTTTCACAGGGCTTTTATTCACAATGTCACTAATTGTTTAATGTTTGTAACACTAAATTGTAGTTAAAGAGCCAGTATAGGTTCGTTAATATCCAGCAGGGGTTGTTGGCTGATTTGAGATTTGTCTGGAAGTACAAACTGCATAATCGTGGCTGCAGCTGTTGAGGTACAACTACCCGTCAAAAATCAAGCATTGGGGTCACTTTGGCCTCAGTGACTCTTCGTATGGAAGGAAGAAGCTGAAAGCTCTTTACTGAATGAACCACTCTGCAAATATCGACCGCCCAAGTGACTTAAGGTAAGTCAAATGTGAACTATTGCAATGGTAGGTCGCATGAGTGATCTTTTTGAATATTTATATCATCATGAGACTAGTAAAAGGGTAGCTTCATGAGGCTATAATATGGCTATTCTACATGAAATGATTTCCTGTTCAGTTCATGAGTGCTACACAAGCACTGTTATGTTGCTCCCTTTATCATTCCAAATTCTTATTTCCTGGTCAATCGTGAGAATTTAGTGATTTTTCTGAACCATATGAATGGTTACATATATTACTGATTGTATATTAGTTTCTGAACCTACCAGATTACTAGGTTGATGTGAATGAATTATGGGCCTGTATAAGATGCAATTTATCCTGAACTTACCAGATTACTAGGTTGTCATGTGAACTGATTATGGGCCTGTATAAGATGCAATTTATTCTGAACTTACCAGATTACTAGGTTGTCATGTGAACTAATTATGATTAGACTCTGAACTTATCAGATTACTAGTTTCTGTTGTGTGAGGTTTCTGCTCAAAGTTGCATATTTTCTATCGTCTACTGAGAACAATGTGAACAAATGAATGTGGTAGATTGTGAGTTTTTCTTTTTCTTTTTGTTGAAAACATTAAATGAAAGAATTGAGAAAATCTCTTTGACAACATTCAATGAAAAAATAGTTTACTAATGTTCTTCCTTTCGTGATTTCCTGTGATGTAGATTTTTCATGCTTGCATTTAACTCCAATTTGACAAATGACCATATATCTGCAGATGGTGATTAAATAAATTTTGCTTAAACCTCAACGTTATTCTGGTTTAGAGCTGTGTATCTCCACCTTTCCTTCTCTACAAAGTCTGCATCCAGGAATTGAGCAATGAAAGACCAAAGCCTGTATGCATCCTCAAAATTGGACAGAAATCCAAATGCAACTGTAACAACAGTCATTCCTTGATTAGGTTTCTCTTTCCCCTTTTTTGTTGCTGATCCCTTTGTTTCACTTGATCTCCTCCCCAGAACTCTTCTTTTCTCTTCTTCATGCTTATCCAAGAATGATATATGATGCAAGATTCCATAGCTAACAGATATATTTCTTCGTTCAGCTAGTTTCTGTACAAGAGGAGCCTTAACATTTTCTCCTTTCCAATCAAACAAATTGAAAGCTAGAGCAGGTCCACGATCAAACTTTACTTTTGGCCCGTATATTCTAACGAGGGGGGTTTTCTCTGTATTTGGGTGTTTGAGTTTCATCAATGCATTCACCAGCCAATTGATCAGGCACCTACCCCTTTTGTTAATCTGAGTCAGTCCCACTGAATCAACCTGATCCAATCCCTTGCATTCAATCTCCAAAATCCCAACTTTGCCGTTTTTTGCATTTTGTATCTGCATCATGTTAGCTGTTTTTCCTGATTGGGTAGTTTCCTTAGTCTCTGATGCTGTCTGCATCTCTGTTGCTCCTGCAGTTTCAAACGCAGAGGTTTCTCCGTTGTCAAGTTCTCCATAGTGCATCACTTGGCTTGATATAGGGCCTGAGAAAGAGTTCGATGTAGCTAATTCATCTTCTTCTGCTGCCATCTTAGATATCTGTTTCAGTTCTGTGTCAGTTCCTGAAGGTTCATCAATGGAATGAAACATGATCCTTGCTGGTAGCAGACTTACCACTCCAATGCTTGAGTAATCCTCCAATTGAGGAACAGTGGTTTTCTTAACAAAGAGACATCCAAACCCAGATGGATTTTCCCCAAAAATCTTGTAAAAGGTGCAAACAAGGAAGTCTGGACGAATGAGGGAGAGCCCAAAGCTGTCCATGTCCTTTGGTCCCAAGGCACAAGCATCAATCATGATGTGCCAACCATTCTCTTGTGCTATGTTCATCCACCAATAAGGATATACGGCACCAGTAACTCTAGAATGAAGTGGGAAGACGAATAATCCCCTTTTCTTCTTGTTTTTACTATTCCCAACAAGCATCTTTTTCATTTTCCCGGAGCTAACCCTCAGCCTTGGCCATGAGAATTCCGCTGACAGAACTTCAGCTCCTTTTTTCTCAGAGCTATTGATCATCGCTTCCACTGCGACACCTTCATAGTCATAAACAGTTAGAAGCTTCTTGTTAGACTTGAAAGGGTAAGATTCTGCCACAAGTTTGAAAGCCGATTTCCTGTTTGCTGTGAAAACCATGGTGTAATCCTTTTCAGATATATTGAGAAAACTCATTATCCTTCTCTTCATTGCTAATTCTAACTCTGATTCTTGGCCACCATAAAGCAGCTGGGATTTCAAATTCCCTGTCTTGTAAGACACCGTAAAGAGGGGCATATGTCGGGTTTCAGGAGACGGAATGGACTGAGGTAAAGAAGGAGACGAGTAAGAGTGAAGAAGTTGGTTTTTCGGTTCAGATCTTTGTAGCTGGGAATAAGAGAAGAGGCCTACGCCAATATAATCAAGGCAAGTATGGTTGGAGAGTGAGAGATGATGGTACTCCTGGGCACGTATATCGTCAACTTGATAGGTTTCGGAGTATTGTGGGTAAGCCTCGTTGAATTCAAGAAAAGATTCTTCCAAAGATGGGAGACACTCTGGATTGGTGAATTGCTTGTTGGGAAAAATAGAAGCAGCAGTCACGGCAGCAAAGTTCCGACGACAAGTTGCTGATGTGTTTGAAGTTCTGGTCTTATCAGTGTTGTTAAAGGGCTTCCGAAAGCCGAAGACATCACCTGGACAACAGCAATCATGGAAACATACTGGAGGCCCTTGTTCCAGGCAAGGTGACTGCATCTCCTTATTTACTTTCTTGTTGGTCGCTCACTTGCCCTTTTATGTAGACGATGCTTGCAAGGTTTAAATATGAAAAGATCACATAACAGATTATTTCACTTCAGACATGAAAGCTATAGTCATCTCCTACTTTAACGTATGAATACAGATCGAAAAGGTCGTCAGGACAGTAAAGTCTTGAGGTCAGTTGAACATAAAAAATCAGTTCCCACTAACAAGCATGCCATCTTTAACTCAAAACATGTAAATGATGTGTCTGTCTCATGCTCGAGGATGGAGCAGATTTGGAAAGCAACGACAAGACTTGCCTTAAATCTCGCCGGCTTCATCGATAATGGCTCCAAAAGGAGACACCATGTAAAGCTTCCAGATTGCTTAAAGTTCTTCAAAGCTTTTGAGTTGGTCGACGAGACTAGTAGTTGCTAGTCCATCAGTCAGTATCGCACACTTTAGCTTTATCTTTTATATCGAACTGGCTTTTTTTTTTTTTCCTCGGTCAGGCATATTTTTTTGAGGTTTTAATTGGCGCACCACTTTATAGACGGGTCAAGCAGACGCATCTCTTTATTGAGGGCCCAACTAGTTCTTCATCTACAGGTAAAACTTCGGCTACCTCAAGCTCTTACAAAAAGGGCTAGTATGAAATCGAACCTGGGACATAACTAAAGTCAAGTTCCGCTCTCAAGCATCGAGCCACACTCCTTGGCTGACTATAAGTTCGATTTGCCCGCATTTGAATGAAAGTTAACATAATAAATCTAAATTAATTAAATTTTAAATTAGGTTCGGTCGTTTTTTTTTTCAAAATGATTTTGAGTTTGAGAAAACCGGTTTAATTTGGTTC
>JANTPM010000007.1:32610101-32620355 GCA_025434745.1 Erythroxylum divaricatum
ATGGGTAGAGTAAAACCTGAACCGAACCCTACCTACTGTCATCCCTGACCCCACCACAAGGCCTAGTCGGTCAGTCCCTAAAAACTGTTAACAGGGGTAATCGTTAAGAGTCGTTAGGAGTAGTTGCATGTAATATATGACACACATTAGATTACATATAACTTAAAAAAGCTTTTCTGGGAATTCATTGTCTGTGGGACTCTTAACAGTTTGCTTCCTTCAAGATATGTGTAATGTCCAAATCCAAAACTCTCGAAAAGGTCAGAAACACAAAGCGAATGTCTGGTTCCGTGAACCTTGTTTCATGGAAACACCAAACTCGTTGCTTTCACAGTCCCCTGTTGTATCAACTCAACTCCACCGAGAATTTAGCCCCTCCTGCTCCTCAGTGTTCTGACAGCAGAACCAGAAAACCAACTTGGCCAAAAGATGGCAATGGCTTGGAAGATCAACACCTCAAGCTCAAGCTCAAGCTCAAGCTTTCTGGGCAATATGTTCACAGAGAAACCAAGTTTTGGTATTAAAAAAAACATTGCTTTCGCTACTCTGTTTCCAGGTGGAGGACATTTTCCTCGTCCAGGAAAAAAGATGCCTGTTCTTCCCATTAGAACACTTCCCCTCCCACTCAAAAAACATCATCTTCCTATCAAAAAACATCCTCTTCCACTCAAAAAACATCCTCTTCCCATCAAAATACCCACTGTTCTTCCAGGAAAAAAGGATTCTCCTCTACCAATCAAACTACCATCTACCCTTATACAAAATGTTCCCTCTGCTCTGCCAATCGAGAAACCTTCTACCATTATAAAAAAAGCCTCTTCAGCTCAAAGTAAGACGGCAAGAAAAAAAGGTTCTTCCGCTTCCAGTGAAAAAGCTTCTTCGGCTGTCACAAAAAAAGCTTCTCCTGCTTCTCCGTTACCAATCAAAAAACCTTCTACCATTATAAAAAAGGCTGCTTCTGCTCTACCAATCAAGAAACCTTCTACCCTTATAAAAAAAGCTTCTTCTGCTCAAAGTAAGAAGGCGGGCAAAAAAGCTTCTTCCCGTGTCACAAAAAAAGCTTCTCCTGCTTCTCCATTACCAATCAAAAAACCTTCTGCCATTATCAAAAAAGCTGCTTCTGCTCTACCGATCAAGAAACCTTCTACCCTTATAAAAAAAGCTTCTTCAGCTCAGAGTAAGCAGGCAAGCAAAAAAGGTTCTGCTTCCAGCAAAACTTCCTCCACTGTCACAAAAAAAGCTTCTACTGCTCCCAGCGAAAAGGCTTCTCCATTACCAATCAAAAAACCTTCTACCATCATGAAAAAAGCTGCTTCTGCTCTACCAATCAAAAAACCTTCTACACTTATAAAAAAAGCTGCTTCTGCTCAAAGTAAGAAGGCAAGAAAAGAAGGTTCTTCCGCTACCAGCAAAACAACTTCCTCCACTGTCACAAAAAAGGCTTCGGCCATTCCCAGCGAAAAGGCTTCTCCATTACCAATCAAAAAACCTTCTACCATCATAAAAAAAGCTGTTTCTGCTCTACCAATCAAAAAACCTTCTACCCTTATAAAGAAAGCTTCTTCTGCTCAAAGCAAAAAGGCAAGCAAAAGGGGTTCTTCTGCTTCCAGCAAAACAGCTTCCTCCACTGTCATGGAAAAAGCTTCTGCTCCAAGCAAAAAGGCTTCCCCTCTACCAATGAAAGAACCTTCTAAGCTTGTGAAAAAAGCTTTATCCACTCGAAGCAAGAAAAGCACTTCTTCAGCTACAAGCAAAAAGGCTTCAAAAGCTTCTCCTGCTCCAAGCAAAAAAGCTTCTCTGTTTCCAAGAAAGAAAGAAGCCAAACCTTTCCCCATTCCAATCAAAATAACTTCTCTGTTTTCAAGCAAGAAAGAAGATAAATCTTCCACCACCTCAAGCAAAAAAGGACCCAAAGCTTCTGCTACTCCAAGCAAAAAAGCTTCTCTCTTTTCAAGTAATAAAGGCAAAAAATCTTCTCTATTTTCAAGCAAGAAAGGATCTAAATCTTCTCAGTTTTCAAGCAAGAAAAAGGGAAAATCTTCTCCAACTCCAAGCAAAAAAGCTTCTCTACTTTCAAGGAAGAAAGCAGCCAAATCGTCTCCCACTCCAAGCAAAATAGCTTTCCTCTTTCCAAGCAAGAAAGAAATCAAATCTGCCTCTCAAGGATTAAATGTGGTTGGTTCCAAGGTTCAGTTGCAGACTCTGGAAGGTTCCAAACTTGGCCTTTCAAAATTTCCTGACTTCAAATACAACGCTAAAGGTGGGATAGCAACGGGATTCGGCCAAATTGATGACTTGGGCAACGTTATGAAAGTAACCTTTGATACGGCCAATTTTGAAATTCCACCATTGACAAAAGATACAGTGAATTTCATGGGATGGCCAATGCCACCATACATGAAGATTGACATAATCCCAGAACAACTTTTTGGAACTATTGAACATTCAGGCAAGGTAAATTGAGCTCCTTCCTCTTGCTTCATGTTTTATGTGAAGATCATCTATTTCTTACAGTATCGGCTCTATATGTTGTTGCAGGTTGATCTTGAATTGGAATGCCAGGTCTTCTTTTCTCTGTGGGGACTCTACAAACCACCTCCACTGCCTCTGAAGACTAAATTCACAACAGAGCAATCAAAAGGAGAGATACGAAGTGCAAAAGGGAAGAGGATGGATAAGGCAGGAAAATGCAGATTGGTTGGAATATCCAAACTTGAAACTGTCAATGACAACTTCATAACCAAGCTCTTAGATTTTCCAACTGACTACATTGCCAACATAAAAACTGAGATAACCTTCGGCAACGCAGATGCTCCTTGAAGTCCACAGTTCAGTTTATTGCTATCACACACGCCATTTTGCTTTCTATGTCATGAGAATGAAACAATAATATATAACAGAGGCTGTATACAGTCCATATTATTAGCAAAAGTATCCTAAACTTTCAGTCATATCAACTAGGCTTGGAACTGGGTATCCTGGGATAACTGCAATTCATATTGTCATTATAGGCAACCTAATGATACTTTTGAAGCATAAATGAATAAATTTGACTAAAGCAATATAGCAATGAAGCAAAAAGTTAATAAGATAAAGTGAAAAATACTTTATTCCATTTATTTATAATAAATGAGTTTTTTTTGGCATATACTATTTTCTTTTGAAAATGATCTAAGAACAGAACAGGTAAGAGTCAACTGAGAATTTGCTAGTTTTCGACTTATGGACTGCCTTTAACCACTTCCATCATCAATTCATCATGGCCATTCGCTGCAGTATGTGCTGCAGTATGTGTTGTATTTCTGTGCAGAGAAAAATAGGGTGTCAACTACTGTTGCTACAAGGAATGAAGTACTAATAATAAATAAGGCTATTCAAACACTCACCTAAACACCAAAGCAATTCCTTCTCATTCAATCAGATGTTTGTTTCTAACAACTAAAGTATCAGTCAAAGGCCAGCCTTTGAGTTCCAACTAATGAAGCATATTGACCCTTCTTGGCTAGCAACTCAAAATGAGTACCCAATTCAGCAATCCTTCCATCAGAACAGAGTGCAATTTGATGGGCATTCTGTACTGTGCTTAATCTATGAGCAATCACCAATGTGGTCCTGCCCTTCATCAGAAGAGTGAGGGCTTCCTGGACCAATCGTTCACTAACTGTATCCAGTGCACTAGTGGCCTGCAGCACAAAACACTTTTCAAGTGCTAAAAAAAAGGCTTGAAACAGAACATTGTGAGAATTACTAAGGCTTCACGGAGAAATATGCGGACTAGTGAGGCGTCCAAGATACGCATAATGTAATACTGCAGAAGAAGCAAACAAAATAACCTACCTCATCCAGAATGAGGATTGGAGCATTCTTGAGTAGTGCTCTAGCAATAGCGATTCTCTGAAAAGTGGAGATGAGAAACAAAAAGCAATTACTTTAAGATTTCTCTTTTTTTCTCTCCAGAAGAAAAACAGAAAAGAGAAAATGCTTATCAACAATAATTTAGTGCATACCTGTCTTTGTCCCCCACTAAGTAAGCCACCACGTTCACCAACTAGAGTGTCATAACCCTATGGCATCCAACAAGGTTCAGAAACAACTTCAAATTACTTGGAAGTCAAATCATAATTAAAATATAGGTTTGATAAGAATGACAAAAATAGCATCAAGTAATCAACATTCCCTCTTAAAGGATAATAAACCTGTGGAAGTGAAATTATAAACTCATGAGCATTTGCAGCTTTAGCAGCCTTTATAATGTCATCCTGCGATATTTTCTCATCTGGAAGCCCGTATGCAATATTTTCTCCAACGGATATCGAGAAAAGCACAGGTTCCTGGATAAATTTGAGGAAGATAAAGAGTGGTTATTTCAGGGTAGCCTAAGGTTAATTATGGATTTTAAAAGGAAAAAATTTCTCAAGCTACCTAAAGTCAGGTCCCAAAGAGGGTGGTTTTTGAAAACACAATTTCACCCAAATCGACCCTGTAGTCAACTACATCCACAAAAGCACCTATGCAGCACCTTTTCCTTTGCCCTTAGCTCTACTAAGAGTTCAACTAAACCCTAATGTTAATATAACACAATTGGGAAACAAAAAGTGTGTCCTAAAAAGTGTCCTTTTAGCATTCTAATGAGAACGAAATGCATAAACTAGCACCATATATGAATTGATCTGCAACGAGGTTGTCTAGTGTTGCTTAACTGTTCCCAAACCAAAATCCGGTATAAAAATAAAATAAGTTTGCCAATTTGCCATATACACTTCAAGTCAAAATCATCACCAAGGAAATTGGCCAATTGGTGGAGAACAATGCCTAAACCAAAATTCACATCACATCATCACCATCAATATTTATTATATTTTCAATTATACATTGACAAGGTAGAAGACCCATTCCATAAATTACAAGACTTAGTTGGCAAATTATGTCTTATTGGTTGAATCCAGGAAAGAAAAGACCCAAAAGCCTACTTGATTCACTATGGAGACAACTCGAGCCCATTCTGTTTTTCCAAATGTTCTGACATCCTCTCCTGCAACTGTTATTCGGCCCATGGTAGGCTGCAGTCATGTAACCCATAGAGCTTCTATGATCCTGTTGAGGGATTAAAAGTAACAACATTCTAAATGTACTGAAACCACAATATAGAAAGTCAGTGAACCTCATAGAACCGTGCCAACAGCTGGACTACAGTACTTTTGCCTGCACCACTTGGGCCAACGAGAGCAGTCACAGTTCCGCACTTTAGTGTCAAAACAAGACCATTTAAGATATCCACATCAGGTCTCAAAGGATAAGAGAAATGCACATCTGAAGGCAAAAGTAACAGACACATTGCACAGGGTTATTATTCAAGCAAATAAAATATTAGTATTCAAATTGTATTTGCCTGGTATATGAAGTGAAAATAACATGCAAATTAACTTTGGGACAAAGATGAAATTAGCTCGTGCCACTATCTAGCAGCAATATGGATCTCTACTTAGAGCCTTTAAGAATCAGAATCATGACATGCAAGATATGCAGGAAATTTGGTGTCAATGCATGTGAAAAAAATCAAGGGAAAATGCATTCATCATACCTTCAAGACAAACATCTCCAGACCATGCAAGGCTGGACACACTGCTGGCTGATTTCAGGGCTGACATATAATGCATATTTAGGTACTGATTCTTCCCACTGTATCCATTAACAAAGAACAATCTAGTTATCTCATCATGCTCTTTTCTTTGCTGGAGTTCTTTCTCTAAACCATTGGCAAGGGCTTCATCAATTTCCACCCCAGATAAAACTGAATTAATTCTCTCAACTGCAGCAAGAGAGCCACGAAGATCTCCAAATGTATTCACGAGGCCTTGGACCTGCAAAATAAAGACACTTATGTACCATTTTCAGGAAACAACTATCATAACAAGCAAGAGAGTAACAAGAGACTCACGGCAAATGTTAATGTGAAAGTGTATCCAATAAAAGAAGCAACAGTTCCAACAGAGAGTTCACCCTGCAAGAAAGAGAAATCAAATAAAATGAATAGCTTTTTAAAGAAGTTGAGAGAGATGGCGTTAAGGCAATGCTCCAATCACAAAAAGTATTTTGGAGGACAAACAAAAGATCACCCACCTTGAAATCATATTTTATTTAATCAAGTATAAACACGTCTTGCAAGGACTATACCGATTCTCACTTTAACATCCACAGATCTGGATCTCATCATATGCTCCTAGTGTTTCTTAAATAAGGAAAAGAAGTCACAAGATGCAAGTGCTTACAGCCTTCACTTTGCTTCCTCCGAGACAATATAAAGCCAATAAAGAAACATAAACAGCAACCCTTGTCAATGACTCATTCACAGATTTGAAGGCTCCAAGCTTTATTCCACTACTCTGGTAATCAAGGACCTGCCAAGCTTTTTTTATGTAAATTTGACTATGATAAAAAGACTCCAGTGGCTCCAAGATAAATTCCGCATGGCCAAAAAATCAATTACCCTAGGTTCAGATCTTACCTGTCTACCAAACATCAACATTTGGCGCTTTTCACCACCAAATGATCTCACCTACAAAAATTACACTCCATGACATTGAAGTCAAAAACTTCTCTTTCTTGCCCTTGTAAATTTCTATCAAACTGATTTGAAACACTTACAGTACGAACAGCAGAAAAGGTTTCTGTCACACAATCAGATATTGATGCTTGGGCCATTCCATGAGCTTTAAATACAGGTATGGTTGATCGCTTGTAGATAGCTTCAGAACACTTAAAACTAATCAAAAGGAGGCAGCAAACGGCAAGCAGAGTAGAGAAACTATAGCCTCAATCCAGATAGCAACAGTTTCAAAAGAAATAGTGCATACAAAAACTGAATTCAAACTCATTTAGGTTTTTGATTATTATTAATGATGATAAAAAATTGTTGAGGGAAAAAGAAAAAAGGAAAAGAAGCCTGATTGTCCTTGTAGTAGAAAGTCGATAAGAAAATGTACAGAGAAGTGTAGTAAAACATTCAATAGGGAAAGAACACTTCTATATTTTTTTATTATGCTAATAGAATAATTAAACCTTGAATAAACAGAATAAAAAGAACAAGCGTCAGAAAAAGAATGCTTCCGCAAGGAGAATATTTACCAACTAATACAGACACTGTAAGCATCAGAATCCCCAAGATAGGTGCCAACTGGGGCGCCAACACAAAGAGTATGCACATAGTTCCAGTTACCTGCAATGAGAGAAGGACAGAAGACATATGTCAACAGTTTCCGAGTAACAGATCACAAATCGAAATGACGTAAAACGATGTGCTTCTGAAACTCTCTGATCATGAGAGTATTTAAGATACCAGGAAACAAAGCTCACTTTCGCAATAGTATAGAGTGTCTTGCCTCAGAAAGTGCTCTGAATCCACGATCCCTTGAGACGTTCTCGCTCACAATGCTATGAAGAGAACCCAAATCAGACGTTACTAAGGCACTAATTTCACCAACCTATCACAACCAGACAGACGTGGCCTAACCATATCAAAAACTGTAAAAACAATTCAACTAACTGTAAACAAAACCAGTATCACGTACCTTGTACCGATCAAAAAACTCCACCTACACTCAACATTTAGAAAACACATGAAAATCCAGTACTGAAATTTAAGATATCAAACAAACCCAAACGATAACAAAGCTTACACCTTCTGAACCAAAATTCTTCTGAAAATCTGCGCTCTAAGTGTTGACATGATCTTCTCCCACACAGTGTTCATGTTCACAACAAAAATTACAGTGAAAATCGGTTCCAAGGAGTAGAAAATTCCAATTTTGCTTAGTAACCTCCACAGAGGCTCCTGTCTCGCGCCAATCAGCACTTCGAAAAATCGCCCTACAATCAGCGAAATTGCTAACAGTTACAATTACGACCTTAAAATAACATGAGGTTATGATGATTTTCTCGTAAACTGAACTCAATCAGATCCGTACCTGAAAATATAGGCATAGAGAGAGTACACGTAGTGCAACAAACCAACGATAACGCAGAAATAGCTAGCCTGAGCTTATGCGCAAACAAAAGACTGCAGAGGAGGTCCCAGTTTATCGCTTTCGGCGGCGACCGCACCTTCTCGTCGCGGTCGTCGGAGGCGTCGACTTTCGGGTCTGGTTCGCTGACAATCGGGTCGGACGCCGGTCCGGTGACGTAAACACAAGAAATCGAGCTGGTTTTGGAGCTCCATTTCTTCGCGTAGAGTGGCGGGAGAAGACGCGATTCGCTGAGAGTAGAAGTCAAACCCCGAGACTTGAAAGAAAGTTGGTGGTGTTTGAGCCTATCTTTGGCACGCGCGTGGACGACATGCACTGGGGGGCGCGTGACGGTCGTTTGGAGAAGCAAGGCGCGACTTGCAGAGGCCATGAGAAATGACGAGGGCGCGATATAATGGAACTATCCAAGTTACAGGGAATTCGTAATTCTATAATAGGAATTTACTATCCTGTGCACACTCGTACCTCGTAAAACGAAACTGTTCGTCCGATTTGGAGACCCAATCTTATCTGTTCTAATCCAACGGTTAAAAAACCACTTAACAGAAGTCAAAGACGTATTATCATTATTTTTTTGAAGAATTAAATATAATTATTTCTATTTTTAATTATTAAATTGTAAATTATATTTTTAAGTAATGTTTAGAAAATATTTTTTAAATTATATAAAATTTATTATATTACTTTAAAAATAAATTGTTAATTTGGTATCTTCTTTTTTTTCTTATAAAAGATATCTTTAAGCTATTCACATTCAGATTAGTCCCCGTTTGAGTCAGATACAAGGACGGAGCCATGTTATGGGGAGGGGAGCTATAGCCTCCCCTTTCAAATATTTTTTTTAATTATTTATATAATTAAAATTTTTAAAATTACAAATATAAATGACCCCTCTTAAAAATATAAATGCCTCTTTAGATGTTAGCCCCCGGCTCTTCATTAAAGTTGAATCTAACTTTGTCCCTGATCATATAGGTTCCTTAAGAGATAAAAACTTTGGCCCAAATTTTAAATGTCATATAGTAAATAAGAGTAGTTTGAATCCGTAATCATACTTAAGCTAAGAGAATCTCGTACCAACTCAGTTACTTACCCCTTTAATTGTACGGAGTCTAATTTTCAACCTTAAACCAACTGAAAACAAATGTAGTGGTTGAGACGAGCTGGAGGTGAGGGCAAGACGGTAATTAAGGAAGAATCGAAAACACGTACACGTGTCTCGTCGTGAATGTTTAGTTCAGAGATGAGCTCTTCACGGGATGGCGGTGGTCTCTTGCCTCTGACTCTTCGAGGCCTCAAAGTCGATCGAATCTCACAAGACAAACACACACACTCGCACAAGCTCTCTCTCTCTCTCTCTCTCTCTCTGTCTTTCTCTCACCGATTTCATCGCGAACTTGATTCTGCATCTTGTGATTCCGTGGAACCCAGCGTATCAAAATCATGGCGCGGACGTCAATCGCCAGCCGTTGATTTTTGTTGAAGTATACTGATTAGTGTTGGACTTATGCTGCTGTTTGTCTAGTTCTATGGCCTTGTTTCGGCGGATTTTGATTTTTGTTTCATTTATGTGTTTGTTACGTGGACTTGACGCGAGTGCTGGTGATGCGGATCCGATTTACAAGTAAGCTCTCTTTTTCCTGTTCTTTTTCGGGTTTTTTTTTTAACTGTTTTATCTCGCTTAAATTTTTCTCTTTTTTCATAGCGTCGAGATTCATTTCAAGGTAATTGAACTTGATTGGTTTCGTTCCTGATTGTAAAGTTGAGTTCTTTTCTACTATAATTCCCCCCGATTACATCAACGTTCGGGATTCAAGGAAATGGTGACAAAAGAAGGCTTTTGTGATGAGAATTAGTGGTGCAAGCTTAAATTTGATTAAGTGAGTTTGCTGTAGATTGAACAGAAAGCAGCTAGTTCTCTGTTTGTGGTCTCTCCGTATAATAATGTAAATTCAATTGGTTGAGGTGGAATAAGGGTAACGAACTTTGTATGAATTCTAAATTTTGAGGATTTGTTGGGAAATAAATAATGATGTAGATAAGTAGTGAGTATCCCTTAGATTACTGTCTCTTCTTTTCCGTTGTATGATTGTTCTACGATGGTGATTGGTCATTATCATTCCTATAATTAGGGTTGTTATTCATTTTCCAGGGCCTGCTTGGAGCAGTGTGAGAAAAGTGGATGTGTTGGGGAAAAATGCTTCCAACACTGTAAATTCTCATCTGATGGTAA
>JANTPM010000007.1:32668644-32679411 GCA_025434745.1 Erythroxylum divaricatum
AATTATTATTTTAAATTAATAAATTAAGAAAATTATGATAACCAAAGTCTAATATATTATTAATCAGAACCTTAAGATATGTCGGTGTCAAGTTTTGTATATAAACCTTCCTTAATTGTTATTTATAGTCAGTGTAAGAATTATATGCTTAAGAACATATATTTGCAAAATAAAATACGTTATCATTCAATTAGGTTTATTTTATATTATATTTGTTTTTATAAATTTCTTCCACTCAAAAGGTAGAATCGTCTACCGCGAGTGTCCCCACACTCCAACTTGACAGAGTAGTGAGGAGGTAAATCACGATTTGATCTCACTTTTAACTTCTTAGCAAGGCAGCTTATTGTTCAGTGCGTATAAAAAGCCCCTATATTGAATGAATTCTCACACTACTGTTGTTAAGATTCGAACCTAAGATTTTACACCCAACTTCTTTTATGATAACCTATTGACTCCCGCGCGAAGAAGAGCATCATATCTTTACCTAAAGATTAATTATTGAGTTATAAATCTCATCAAACAGTATGAAAATTATACACTTAACCTAATTTTAAAAAAAATGCAGGACTCGTTTTGCATGATTCACTCATTACCTAACCGTTCACGCATCATCAGAAGAACATCACTTTCAGAACACAAGATGACCCTGTTTGTTTGGAAGTAGGGGTTCAGAAACAATTGTGGTCATGGCACCAATGCCGACATTAACGTACAGGGAAGAAACATGAGAAATTGGACACAAAGTTGATGGAAACAAAACAAAACACGTGATTAGAGTTTGACCCAACTTCAATTGTAAGAGTAGCAAAGGATTCCATCAATGTCATTATCACAGAGTTTGGCCAACACCAAAAACTGAGTATGACACAGCAAGCAAACGAGAGGTGGGTGGCACCCTTTGAAGAGACAAGACATTGCACGTAACAAAGCCAACAAAAGAGTTCATAGGTTCAGGCTGGTTCGATGAATGGACAAAGTAACCCAGGGGTTCAGTTATCCTAGGCTACTCCTCGAAGTAAACAAAGCGCACCAATGTTAGATCTGGGGAGCCCACTTATATGAAAGATCTACACAATGAATCTAGTGATGAAACATATTTGTGAGCTTTGACACCACACTATAACCTAAAATCTTAAAACATTAGGTTTATGGATCCTTTCCACTTATATGTCATTCACTAACTCCATTTCTATTCGATGTGAGATTTCCACTCACACTTGACTTCCCAACAATCTCCCCCTCAAGTGTGAACTTTCACATTGGGCTTGAACTCCCCCTTGAGCGAAAGCCTTTTTTTACTTAGTAGCTCGAGTATATGGTGTCACCAAGAGCTCTTCTATTCTACTGGTCTGAGCCCACCAGGAGTCTCCTTGTTCTTCTTCGTGGGGAGGTAACCACAGAATCCGACCACCATCTCCATACTCGTCCCTTGCCGAACCATCGGCTCTGATACTACTTGTTAAATCTGAAGAGCCTACTTACATGGGAGATCTACACCATATATATGCCTAGTGATGAAATATATTTATGAACTTTAATACCACACTTCAACCTAAAACCTTAAGACATTAGGTTTATAGGTCCTTTCCACTTATATATCATTCATTAACTCTATTTCTATCCAATGTGAGATTTCCACTCACACTTGACTTCCCAACAACCAAGACAACAATGAAGTAGTTGTTTCTTTTGGTGTCTCTTGAAGTCACGAACATAATTCTCTTGAAGAAGATGATTATGACCTCAATTATTCAACCTTTCGGTGTCTCTTTTGCCTACCAAGTCTAATCCGACCCCATATTCAGATGCATGTTCTTTTCAACAAGCCTGTATTTGTAATATATCTACACCTAGCCATTACATGTATGCAAGGTAGGTTTGGTAATGGATCATACTAGAATGGCCTGCTCCCGGTCCGGTTTAATCTAACTTTCAAGTACGGTTGGAATTCGGTTCATGGCCGATATCAAACTTGTAGTCCAAAATTTGGCCCAAGTCATGTAAAATGATTTCGTTGTTTCAAACGGTGTCATTTTGAGAAACAACCGTATGGGCTTTAAGACTAGATAGTTAAAGAAGCCCATCACAGAACTTAAGTATGGGCTTGAGCTATATTTCTATTTTCTAGTTTAGATAAACAATAACGGGTTGCTTAAAGTAGAATATTTAATAATTAAAAAAGCGATACCAAATCATCTTATATATATATGAATATCGTGTCAAAACTCATATTAAATTTTGTATTAACACTCTAAATCCTGTCTTATATAATTTCTAAAAATTATAAAATTTTTTACAGTTTATATAATTAATTTACCTTTTATTATAATTAAAAAATATATTTAAATTTTTACTTAACATTTCATTTTATTAAAATTGCCATTAAAATATTTTATTTTATATACATAATAACTATTAGTTAAAGATATTTTTAACATTTAAACATAAATATATTTAATATTTTGACCTTCATTTCTATATTAGGTGACATAATCTAAATTTTCCAATACAATCGTGTCAATTTTTAAAAATATTATTTGACCATTAAATTTCTCGAAAAAACTTCTAATTTTTAGTTTTTTTTATAAATAATTGTTCTGTTAGAATTTGATTAAAAATGATTTTAATTAATAATTTAATATAATCATAATTAATTATTAATTTAAGTTAAATTTAGTCAAGTTTAAGAACTAAGCTTAATCGTCGTATAAATAATATTTTATTAGATTATATCTAATGCTTATATTATGTGCTCTTCGTCATTATTTTAAAAACTTTGAGAAAAATTGAAAATAAAGTTTTGATAATTTTAGAAATATTTTTTAAAAATTGAGAATTTAGTATTATTTTCAAGAATATACGTTAACATCTATATATTCATGTTTATTACACAACTAATAATAGTAATAATAACAGTTTTTAATTATCATCGGCAGTCCCAGGAGTCAGGAACGCTAACATGAAAATGTCGGTAAAAATTGGACAAGACAAGAACCAGAGAGTTGTGGAACATAAATCCTTCGAGTACATGTCAAGGCAGCTTTTATAAAAGTAAAAAGAAAAAGGCTTAGTTAGACTAACGTACTGTCCTAGAACTTGCTGTTGTTATCTTATGGTTCTTTCACATTTCATCCCTCACCGCACCAAGCGACCGACACTTCTTGTATGCTTTGCTAAGGTCATTTCTAACAATTTTACTAATTTTACACCAAATTTAATGTAAAAGAATATATTTTAAAAATACTTTTACACTAAATATAGTGTTACTCTAATCACTCTGTACTAAATTTCTATACCAAAATTTTATTTATTTATTTATTTATAAAATTTAAAATAAAATTATTACTATTTATTAATTAATATATACTTTATATTAAATTAATATTATTTAACAAATATAATTAATATTATTGCAAAAACAAATTAATACCATATACAAATATAATATTTTTATTACATATTTAACTTCTAATCATCTTAATTACCATATCATTATCATAAATGTTCAATCAATACATTACAAAGTTCATAATGAGTTTTTTTGTCTTTAATTTGCTTATGTCTACCGGGGAATTATTGAAATATAACTATATCGTCTTTATTAATATTAATTTCAGGAGTTCACGTTTCGCTCTAATTTTATATGGCCGTTTGAGTATCACATCCTTCCTCTAATTATATCGTGCATTATAATACATGCTGGCATAATATAATGTACTATGGATTTTTCAAAAAACGCGTCGATCTCTTGAAAATTGCAAATTGTGACGGGAGAACTTCAAATGTACTCTCGACATATTTTATTAATAAATTTCAAATTTATTTTTTATTCTTAACATATTTTATTAATGAATTTATAACACTTATAAATAAGAATAAATATTAAAAATAAATTTAATATATATTCAATATTAATGTGATTTTAAATGTCTCAATGAAATCTTTGTAATGATATATTTTGTGTAAAGTAATATATATTTTAAATTTAATTACTTAGTAAATTATGTAAATAAATTAAATTGTGAGAATGACGTAAAAAAATATGTTAAAAAGAAAATAGATAAAGTTGTCTTTTTACAGCTTTTGATATATGAATAGTAACATATCAAATTTGGTGTATTACTATTCATTACACTATTTTGGTATCTTTCTTGAAGTGAATTCGTTACACCAAAACACCAAATTTAGTGTTACGGTGTCTTCTTTAGAGATGTCCTTGGTTAACAAAAATCTATACAATGACTAACTAAATATTTTCAACTGTTACGCATTATATTCATACCGGATCTTGATGATTATTTAAATTTAAATTATCATTTAATTTTAAAATATTAATTAATAAATTATTACTTACATATGTTTCATATTTAATATACATTAAAATGTTAATAATACATCATAATAAACGAAAATGTTAAGAATATTTTAGAGAGTGATACATTTGGGGGACATGTGATTGGAGAACTTTGTACTTTTCCTTTTTGGAGAACAAAGACAAAACCCATTATGAACTTGTTCTCTCTTTTGATTGAAGCACTCGATCTTCAATTGTTTGGAGTTCAATTTCTATGCATAAAAGGGCAGCTGGATCGAACATGCTTAGCCTACACTCTTTATCTTCAATTTAGTAGTTGGTATTATGAAGCCAAATGAGGAAGGTTACTGAATTTGGAATAGGTCACTCGTCAACATCCGCCATTAAAGAACTAATCATCATTTAGGTTCAGCACTCCTTTTTCTTTTTAACTTGCACTTAGTATTTGTATGATTGCGAGGTTAGTTACTCCAATGGCTTCCTTTTTTGTCAGCTTGTAGCCATTGCAGGAAGCAAACTATAGTATTTTAATTTTGCTGTTAAACCCTTTTTTTATTTTTTTATTTGTCTTCAACCACTAATTTTTAATTTAGGGTTGACACTTTAATGCAACCAGAACCATTCAAGTGTTTTGTGTAGATGAATAACCAGAAACCCCATTTATTTCTCTGCTGAACTGAATTAACATATCAAAAGGTTGTGGGGGTGTGCTAAGAAATCTAAATACATCAATGAATGTAGATAGTAACAGACCAATTGGAGACAAACCCAAACGCACATCATCCACACACAATTAAGCATGAAAAATCTGGAAAAAAAAAAATACAATTGCTACAACGTGGCACGGAGATTAGTCGAAGAAGTCCCATGAGAACTTTGGTTGGTGAGCGGATCCATTATTGGTGGTGCTGCAGGTTGATGATGAGGGGACCGCCGGAGTTGAATCAAACGTTTCCCATTGTGTTGTTACCACCACTTGCCCTGACGTCGAACACTTGGTATGCTTTGTTTGGTGTTCCTGAATCGGTGCTAGTCTCTGCCCATTTGGGTGCTTTTGTTGGTGACTGATTGGGGTGTGGTTTCCGTTACTAACATTGGGTTCGGAGTTCTTGATCTTTAACATATCCAGAGTTTCAACGTATTTCTGAACTCTTCTCACCTGCATTTTCCTTTGTAGTTTCACATCACCATCTGCCACAATTCCGTCCAGTTTCAGCAACTGATTCATCAGTAACTCAATTACGCTAATCACGCTTTTCTCTGCTACTTTTCCGCCTTTGGTGATTATAGATTCAAGAGCTGATACCTGACCAATGTAGGCAAAGAAATCAACATCCAACGTTAGTGTATCGAAAAACTGTTACTGATGTCTGCGACTTTTACCTGGCCTGCGAGCCTGTCGACTTCCAAGCTGATTTCTGATATGGACTTTGATGCTTTCTCCATTTTTGCGTTCTTTCTCGTCTCAAGCAATCTTTTCTCTTGGCTAATCGGGTCCTCCACAAGCACGATTTTTGACTTGTCTTTCACTCCTGACATGTCGAGATATGCCTTGGAATCCCTCTCTTTGTCCTTGAAAACCAGCTTCTGATCTTCGTGGTGGAGTCCTGTTCTTCCTGCTAAGATCCTCTTCAACTCCCCTGAACCCAGAAATTTTACAAAAGAATCACATCTTCATCAACCATTAGAGAAAATCACGGAGCTTTTAAACTTTATGTAATGCATGAACAAGTAGGAGATGCTTACCAAATGTAGCTTGAGAGCTGATATTGATCTCGTGGTACGTTGACCCGTATTTAACCCTAACTCTAATTGTCGGTGGCGGGACGGAGCCCCGATCGGAGTCCGGTTTTCGCTTCTGTACCAACATGCCACCAGGCCTAACCTCCCACTCGGCGCCAGACTCGCCGACGCCACCACCCTTCATCGGCGACAACCCTGCCGGTCCGTTCTTCATCCTCATCATCTTCTTTTCCCCTCCCAATGGGTTACAAGAAACAAAAATTAATGGCACTTTTAAGATACAAAGAGGGTTCAGATCTCCGAGAACTCTGTCTCCACACGATCTATGTTAGAAATCAAACATACCCGTTTCAGACAGCAGCTGATAGTCCCTGTTTTAGAAACCTTTGGCTCGAACATTACCCGAGTCCAATCTCAAAAGCCACGCGTAGAGAGAGAGAGAGAGAAAGTGGCACTTCCACTATCTTGTTCCGTCTTCGTAGAATCAAATGGCGTCTCTTTAAAGAAAACCCAACGATTCCTACAAATTCTTCCAATTCAAGAAAACCTTCAAACCCAGAATCTGCCAAATGTCAGTGATGAGCAAACTACACCACCCAGATCTCCTCCACACAAATGCAACCAAAAAAGGTCAAGTCTTTGATTAAAAAAAAAAGATCAAAACTTTCCTCTAAAAAATCATCAAAAACCACGAAAATTTAAAAAACCAACCAAAATGGTATCTCAAAATATAATTATTGCCTCTCGACCTCCTCTCCCTCTCTCTCTCTGCTCTGGAGATTTCAAAGAAGAATAGGAGATATGAGAAGAAAACGTAGAGTGAATATAAAAACGAGTGGACAGCTGACCGAGCTGGTATTGTGACCTGAGAACTATAAACATATATAAACACACTCGAATTTATAATTTAAATACATAAATTTCTAATTTTTAGTTGAAGAAAAAGAAAAAAGAGGAAAGAAGATAACTAACCAGTAACTACGAAAGCCGCCAAAGCTACTGTTTAAGGTTAATGGGAGGAGGGAGGGAGAGGGTGAATGAGTGTTTTGTTGTATGCTAGTCTATGGAAACAAATGATGGACTAGCTTTGTATCAGAGACACATGGAGTAATAGGGGCAATCATGAACATTCCAATCATTGTGTCGTGAATAAGAGTGCAGTTGTTGGGGGTGTAGATGGCGGGTTCGACACGTGGAGGTCAGATGTGGGATCGAGTTCATCATCGCTTTGATCACACGTGTTCCAATCTAATTTTGACATTTTACTATATCATAAAAATGTTCTTAGTACTAATTCTAATTGGCTCTCAAATAAATAAAATTATTAAACCTTATCAAATTTTATTTTTTATAAATGATATATTCTCTATTTAATTCACCAATTCTTCACAATTCGAAATAATTATTTTAATGTCATTAAATTAGCTGGAGGCCAGTTTACTTATCATATAACCCCATATTTTTTAATAAAAATATCGCAAAAACTTATTAAAATTGTAATTATAATTAATATTAAACTTATATATAGGTCGATCCAATTAAAATTTATGAATAAATGAATTAAGCATAAATTTTAATTCACTTCTTCAAAAATTAGAATAGACGATCTGATCTGAGTTACCCTTTAGTTTAATATTTTTGTTAATTTTGTTTTGACAATGACAAGGTAAGACATGTAGTACTAAACACAAACAATGCTAAGCTAGTTATTAGATTTGTTTGTCTTTCTAACATAGAAATTTTAATAGTTATCAAAGGGATGATCTAACTAATAAAGTTTGCTTTTTTAATGTTAATTTAAAAATGAATTGCTTCTCACTTTAATAATTTAACTAAAATTTTAAATCTTAATTACATTGAACCCATTATTTAGCTGTAAGTCGTTCACTTATCAAATGATTTACTTGAACCTAATTTATATGTTACTATGTTTAGTTCATATAGTAAAATAAAAATAATTATTATGATTAACATAAATTTAATTGTCACATACATTATTACACGTGGCAACAATCTCATCATTATTATTATCATCATCATCCAATCTAAAATTTTGCAATAAAGTAGGATCTGAAAAGGTCCAATAGTATGTAGTCTTACTTTAATATAATAGATAGGCTATTTTTGATATACCCTCAAATAAATGAGATATTATAAAAATAATGGAGAGAAATAAAATTAAGAAAATAGAATACCAATCCAGGGACAAAAAAGGTAACACGAAAAAAATTGTTGTGAAATCAAGGGCCCTTCTAGGGGGCTTGCCCTTTTTGACTTGGGGTGACAACACATGCTGCCACCGACAATCTTGTAAGAGCCAAATGACACGCTTGAAGTGACAACGTGGCAGTTTTTCAGCCGTTCGATGAAGTCTTCGCACGTGGGAGTTGTGATTTGATTAAGACAACGCAATCTAATTGAGACGATAAGGTTTTGTCTAATTGTCTTCCCGATATAGAATAATGTTATCCGTAATTTCTTTTTGTTACCTTTTATTATGTAAGAAAAACCTTCGGAATGGTCATAATACATAATTAAGAAGTAATTTTGATGTCATATTAATTTTTATATTTATTTCAAAAATAACATAGTTCATCATTATCGTCATTTTCATCTAGTCCGAAATTTCACAATGAAGCAAAGTTTTGAGAGGTCTGATAGTACGCAGCTCTACCCTTACATAATAAAGAGACTATTTTCGATAGATCCACATGCAAATAAGACAATATAAGAATGATTCAAATTACAAAAAAAGTAAAAATTAGCACGAAAAATTTTTATGTAACTAAAATTATAATAAAAACATAAATAAATGAAAATACAGATAGTTGGGAAAATATGATAGAGTCCAAATTTGCGAGTACCTTATAGGCTATAAAGTCCAACCTTTCTTGTCTCTAAATAAATAAAAATAACATATTTATTAATTTTAAATGTTAAATTTCAAATAAAAATTAAAAATTTACTTTTTGTAGATTGAATTTGTAGATATTGATCAATTTAAACCTCTAACTTATCATTATGATTAAAGTGGTAAACAGTGTTTTTCAGTAATTACTATATTGCATAAACGTTAGTTTAACATGGTAATCTAGAGATAAGCAAATAGGGCCATTAGGGTTTTGAGGCAGATGTGTGATTAGAGACAGGAGACCGACCAATTATGATTATTAAATCAGAGTGATTAGAAATTAATTACTTTGGTTCCCTCATGTAGCCACTGTGCTTGTACGTGTACTGTTTGTCTCCACAGAAAATGATAAGAACATTGCTATAAATAACATTGATTTGTTCCACCTGCCCAAAACTGTCATGCCATCCACTCTTTAAAACTTTTACCTATAGACTTCGTTGTAATTAGCACGGATGCATTATTTACTGATTAAGTTATTGTTTATGTTTAGATGTTGATGTATAGATACATGCTTGAAATATATAATTTACTGGCTGATTTGTACTTCTAAAATTTTATATAGGAGATATTTGGCAAACAGCTTATCAGCTGTTTTTTAGCTTATTAAGTAAAAGTTAAATTTTTGACCATCTTAAAACGCTACTGATGTGTTTAATGAATGACTTAATTATTGGTTAACTTATTTGACCCCAATAAGTCGATTTATAAAAGTTTCATAAGAAGAACTTTTGGAGTTACTTGTTTGCTTAATGATAATATTGCCTTCCACTTTATTCTTTATTTTTGTTTTGTGTGCTTTCGAAGTTAATTTTTTTAATTGTACAATTATGTCGTGAAGTTTGGAAGAATATAATAAAATGGTTAATTAAACTTTTTAATCTTTATTTAATTTTATAATATTAGTTTATATTTAAAAATATCATAATATTAAATTTTTGAACATAAAGACTAACATCAAATTAATACTTTTTAGTATATAACTGTTATATATCGTATTTGTGTCATACTATAATTATATATTTTTTAATTTATTAAATAATAAAATTCATACATGTTGTATGAAAAATACTAATATGATGTAGCTCGCTGCAGCATTCACATTAATAAAAAATTTAACGTTGTATTATTATTATTATTATTATTATTATTATTATTATTATTATTAAAGTTATAAACATAATTTTGTTAAAATTAAATATCTATATCTAAATTTTATAAGAATATTCAACGAAATACTAAAAAATATAATATTCATACTCTTTTATTTTTTTAAATAATACCCTTATAAGTCATTTTACAAATCAACAATTAATGTTAAATATCTAATTTTATCAAATATCTTTAATAAATAGTTGATGTTATCCGCTGGTCAAATCAATTAATACAATCAGCTATTTGCTAGGACAATAATACTTAAATAACAACAATAATAACACTTAGTTTGTTAAAAATAATTTTTTTTATATGTGTATAAAACAATCGAGTTAAATGTAAGATTTGAAGAAGTTTAATATTCCATATTCTGGATGCAATCAGGGACGGATCCAGAAATTTTTTTGAGTGGGGGCAAAATTTTAATAAGAACAAAATTTTATTTTTAGTGGGGGCAAAGTTTTAATGGAAGCAAAATTTTATTTTATTTATAAGATAAAAAACTTAAAATAATAAATTCTTTTTGCAAAAAAAGCCAGTGGGCCCCCATTGTAGCTCTGAAAATTTATTTAATATGCATTAAAAAGTAAAGGCTATGGTTGTATTATCATAGCAGAGAGGTTGGTGTGTTGGAAGTATA
>JANTPM010000007.1:32688355-32699942 GCA_025434745.1 Erythroxylum divaricatum
GGTATAATTCTCCCATAGTTGAGGTATGAAATCAAAACCTAGTTGTTTTTCTCTGCATTGATCAACCTCACCTCCACAAAAAGACTTACTTGAGTGTCGGAGGGGCTGATCGGGATACAACTCCCGACGTGTCTTCCTTTGTTTTGCAGGTATCTTTACGTCAAACCCATCACAAAAAGCAGCAGACTCATGGAGCAGAACGACAACGTACAGTTCAGCCAAAATCTGGCAGAACCACTATCTATATCCAAAGTTTTTATTGATGTGATTTTCACAAATATAAAGAAGAAGACGAGAACTTGTAAAGAGAATAGGTGTTTTTTGGAAACACTTGCAAAGATTCTTCAAAAATCTCCTAGTACTCACAAATAAGTACTTTAGCACTCTATGATATTTTTCTCACTCTGTTCTTGCACTCTCAAATTAATTGAATACAATGTAAATTGAATGAAGAAGTTTCTGAATTGTTCTCTTATGTCTGATGCTTGATGCTTGAGTTGCTTCTTTTATAGGTGAAAAAGATGATGGCTTTCGAATGAGTTTACTTGAATTAGACAGTGACCATGTGCCTCCCACGTGAGTCACTTATTCTCCTACTTTTGTCTGCGTATTATATTGGTTGAAGTTGTGTTTTTGTAATTGAGACTTCTGATGTATTAATACGATAATGTATTGACCTTATGCTTCAGAATTGTGGTTTTTGACTTGAGTGTGTCACGTGTGCATATCTTCAGCTAAGTCATTTAGGTTCTGTCCGAATAGAATCTTCGAGACCCTCTCTCTCTTTCACTCTTCAATCTTCATATACATTATATTATTCTTTAATTCTTCATGTTTATCCATTTTTTGATGCTTCTGAGTTGAGGTTGATAAAGTATATGTGATTTCTATCACAAAAATAATACAAATTTATAAGTGGAGTAATTCTGTATCAAAAAAGAAATGAAAATAAAAAAAGTTACGTACAAAAATAGGAATTATAATTTATTACCTTTTGAGTTAAAATGTAATGTTTCGATTGTACATGAATTCTTTTAAACGTGGTTCAATTTCGTCACGAGGCTACTTCAAAACCATTCATATCCAAAGGTTAGAGTTTCTCCTCTATGTATATATTAATGCCAAGGCTTTTAGGTCGTGGTTGGAGGATGATTTTTACTTTAATGATTTTAGAAGAAAGATTGAGAGATCATGATTAAAAATTTTTACTTAATTATTAGTTATTAATGTAGGGATTTTAATCCCTTTAAAACGTATGATTTATTCATATCAAATCATCAAGAATAAAATAAAGCGGAAGTATACTTGAATCCATTGTGAAATCTACATTGAAGTTTTGCGATTTTTGTCTTCCAGATTAGAACGTAACTCTTTTTTAGAGTTTTCTATAATTCTTTGTTTTCTCTTTGATGATAAGATTTCAGACAAGAATTAAGTGTACGTATAATTTGGGGATCATAACCACTTATATTAGAATAAAACCCTAATCTAATTTCTAGTTTGACTCATTATAAAACTATAAATTATAAACCCGATCTTTACACATATAAAGCCTATAATTAAAATAGATGTATGAAGCCCAAAATATGATAAACATATTAGATCTCTTTAATTAATTGGGCTCAACTTTATATGATAGTCTTTACATACAATTATACACGTATAAGCCCACATATTTGATTAAAAAACCTTACAATAAATTATAAATTATTATATAAAATATCAAAAATTGAATTCTATTCATTACAATAACTAAAAAGATGAGTTGAAAATGAAGACACGTTAAAATTATTGATATTAGCTAAATCTGTCACTTAATTTAAAATTATTAACTTACTCAAAAATTTATTTAAAATGTATTAAGTTATAAATTATTATACATGCTAAAAAGTCAACGTAACCAATGTATAAAGCTTTTTACATTATGGAAGTGGTTATAATATATACGACCTTTTTTTTTACAAAGAGATTATTTCTATAAATTGAGGTCAGATAAATTTGCAGCTAAAACTAAAGTTGCTTTAAGACTCACTTCTGTTATATATACTTAACTTTTGTCTTAATATATACAAATAAATTAACAATTAATAATATTATTATTATAAAGAAAACTAAATTTCATTTACTTTAATGCTAATTATTGAAGATTCATGTATTATTATTTTTTATGAAACCTATTTATATTTTTATTACTAAATTTTGATTACAATGTTAGGGAATTTCCATGTGAACGATACCTAAAGTAATATTCCCTAGCCATATGATTTTGGCCACTTTGCAAGATACCACTAATTTATTTATATCAAGATTACATGTCTTTAGTATATGAAGAATTTTAATTTTTCAATTTATTTATATCATATTAATATACGAAGAAAAGATCATAACATAATGAATTATCAGAAATTTTTTAGAATGCAAAAACAAAAAAAGAATTATCTAATTAAATCTTTCATTTTACAAAAAATAAAATAATGTTCGTATTAATTAATTCACATTATATTAATTTACCTTTTAAACCCTTCAATTGAAAAATTAAAGATGGAATAATAAATTAAACATTTTTTTATTTTTACAATATTTTAATTAAAATTAAAAATTTTAAAAATTTAATTTAATAACTAAGTTTTTAAAGTTAGATATTTGTTAGGTATCACAAAAGTATCCATTTGTTAATTATATTAAGAATAATAATATTATAACTTAAGTTATATTAATTTTTGATAAGTTAATTATTAAAATAAAAATTTTAAAGGGTTAAATATCGAATTAAAAAATAAAAAATTAAACCCTTTTTTTGAATATATTATCTCTTTAAAGAATAAAAAGAAACCCTCCCAACAAAAATTATTCCCCTTCCAACTCATCTGCTTTTTCCTCATCCCAAACACGGCCTTACTATTAAGGACACGTGTCTGTTCTCTGACCCAAAACAGCTGGTGATCTGTGGACAGGCCCGACAGGGTCACTGGTGTAGCCAGTCACCACTTCTCTGCGAGCCGTGAGGTATATAAGCAGCTTCTTTCGGTTACAAATGAATTGAAGAAAATAAATTAATATAAAGCGAAAATTAGCTTCATCCAGCTTGCTCCCTCCAGGTTAGTCGCTTTAGTTTAATTCTTGTTTAAGAGATTAAATTTGAGCTCTTTTATTCTTTTTAAGCTTGGATTAGTGTTAAAGGTGCTAACTTTGATCGATCTTTAGCGCAAGATTTTAGTTAGTGATTATCTTTCTTTTTCTGTTATTTCGTTTGGGCTTCTTGATGTTTTGATCTTTCGGTTTGCGTTTCTGATTGGATGGTTTAGTTAAGGTTGGGGCGTGGGTTTATTCTGGGGTTTTTGGTTTGGGAATTTGGGGCATTGTTGTTCTTGGTTTTGAGTTTACTCACTTGTTTGTTGTGAATCCCAGTTGTTGGGATTGGCTTGAAATGCAAGCTTTATTAGCCGTTGATGTTCCTGGGTTTGGGATTTAGGATGTTATCTCACCTAAATTTGGTTTTTTCTTTTTTTGACTGACACTAGTGCTGTGTTATAGCTTTTTTGGGTTTGGAGCTAGGGTTTTCTTGGGTTTACTGAAATTAGTGCTTTTATGGTGTTGTGAAAGATTATGTTTGGAAAGATTCGATCTTTCTCCTGTGTTTTGAGTCGCAGTAGATTATTTTTATGGAGAAGGTAGTTTTAAGGAAGATCTCTTTATTTATTTTTCTCTCTTTTAAGCATGTGTTTTCCGGCAGCTAATCCTGTTTTTCCATTTTTGTATTTTGATTGAACTTTGTTTAGATCCAGACAGCAAATTGTTGAAAGGCCCAACTGGCTAGAAAATATTGCACTTCATTTGGTCTGGTTGAGAGAGCCTGTAGATTTTTGACATCCTTTTCATTGGTTAGTAATATTGCTAACAGAAGCAATCAGAATTCCGGTTCTCTATGGTTGGTGAAGGGGATACTCAGTTTACTTATGAGTCATTTATACTGCGAACCCTTTTGTGATTTCCTGGAACGGCTTAGCTTTTAACGATATTGGGCAGGCTGAGTGTGATTATTATTGCTAAAATTCATACACCCTGGCTCTGGAGAGCTACTTAGACTCCAGCCACCAGGGCGCACTGCCGGCCATGGCAACTTCTCGCGTGGCTGGAGAGTTAGCCCAGTCTTCCTCAAGTTCAGGAATTTTCTTCCAAGGGGATGGGCAGTCCCAAGCTATTGTTAACTCTCACTTCAGCCCTTCATTCGGCAACTCATCCAATTCAGTTCCTGGAACTGGGCGTGCCAATTTGGGTCCAGTTTCTGGAGACATGAATAATGCAGTTTTGAACAGTGTGACAAACTCAGGACCAAGTGTTGGAGCAAGTTCTTTGGTCACTGATGCCAATTCGGCTCTGTCAGGAGGTCCCCAATTACAGAGAAGTGCAAGCATCAATAACGAGTCATATATGCGCTTGCCAGCATCGCCAATGTCTTTCTCATCCAATAATATTAGCGTTTCAGGTTCATCAGTAGTTGATGGATCCTCTGTAGTGCAGCAAGATCCGAGTGCACACCAATTACAGCAAAGTCAGCATCAGCAACAAGGGGGCTCGAGTGCAACATCCTTTCCTGCATCCCAACCTGGACAAGTTCTACAATCCTTGGGCCCGCGTGCAGCAGGAACTTTCATTCAAGATCCTACTAATCTATATCAGGTTCAAAAGAAACCTAGATTGGAAATTAAGCAGGAAGATATTCTGCGACAGCCGATGCTGCAGCAATTGTTGCAGATGCAGGACACCATGCAGTTGCAAGGCCGAAATCCGCAGCTGCAAAGCTTTCTTCAACAACAAAGATTGAGACATCAGCAGCAAATTCTGCAGTCTATGCCAGCACTGCAGAGAGCTCAATTGCAACAACAGCAGCAGCAAATGCAATTGAGGCAGCAACTACAACAACAGGCAATGCAGCAGGCACCTGCTGTAAAGCGACCCTCTGATAATGGGGGCATATGTACTCGTCGGTTGATGCAATACTTATATCATCAGAGACAACGGCCAGCTGTATGTTCTTGATGCTTTGCTTGTTTATTCATTTGGGTCTTTTGCATGGGACCAACCTTCTATTTTCTTTCTAAGCGTAAATCTGTATTGGGACTCTTTGCCCTTTTTTGTGAACATATGATCCTGTATAGCTCCCTGAATTTTTTCTTTTCAATTCCTGAAGCACTAAGGGAATTAAATATTGATATAGCTTTATTGGTATGACAGGATAACAGTATTGCTTATTGGAGGAAGTTTGTGGCAGAATACTATTCACCTTGTGCAAAGAAAAGATGGTGCTTGTCATTATATGATAATGTGGGCCATCATGCACTCGGTGTTTTCCCCCAGGCAGCTATGGTATCTTGCTTACTTATTAAAAATAAGCTGCTGTAGCAATTATTATTGACATGCTACTACTTTGTGATAAACTTATACAGTTGATGTCCTCACAAAATTTAAGCTATTTATCACTCTCAATCATGTGTGAAATAAATTGATGTCTTGATTTTCCATTAACTACAGATTGATTTCAGATGCATGACTTACCCTTTGTAGGCTTTATCAGTTGTCACGCATCCTAATGTCCAACTATCTGTTTTGCAGGAGGCGTGGCATTGTGAAATATGTGGTTCTAAATCTGGAAGAGGATTTGGTAAGAAAACTATATACGTTCCTTACATTAGAAGTTTTGCTTATTGATAACTGCCATTGTAACATAGTCCATGAAGAATTACAGTGTTGCTTTGAGAATTATTGATTGCTTCAGGTATAAAATGCATTTTGATTTTGAGGAGACAACTTGAGACTATCAAGAGCATTGTATAATAAATGAATTCTTGTTATCTTCTTTGATTCTTCTGCTACTGTCCTGTATTCGTTTGAGTTTCATTTGCTTTAACTCATTTTATACTATATGATGTATTTCCACAGAGGCAACCTTTGAAGTCCTTCCTAGACTTAATGAAATCAAATTTGGCAGCGGTGTCATTGATGAGCTATTGTTTTTGGACCTGCCACGAGAGTGTAGGTTTCCCTCTGGAGTAATGATGTTGGAGTATGGAAAGGCAGTCCAAGAGAGTGTCTATGAGCAACTTCGTGTAGTTCGTGAGGGTCAGCTCCGTATTATATTCTCTCACGATTTAAAGGTCAATAATAGCATTCTATGATGACCAGTTGTATCTGATAATGTATTCCTTGAGATAACGTGCTATCATTATTTTGCATTACAGATTTTGTCTTGGGAGTTTTGTGCACGGCGCCATGAAGAACTCCTTCCACGGAGGGTTGTTGCACCTCAGGTACTGATTTTTGTAATTTGTTTGTCTTGGTTTAGTTTTATTGCCTAAAATTATGTTTGCAATATGCATAGTTGGTCTGTGAGAAGATTTGAACTTTGCAATTTTTCATAGATGAAACTATTCAAAATGATCCTTAAATTTTCCTCTGGACCAACTCCTGAAAGTGCTGTGAGATGTGGTATCAAACTGTATAATAAGTATTCTCTAGCTCAATTTTTAAAAGTCAAAATAACCAGATGACAAAAAGACAAATATGTTTTAAAGATCTGTTTTGAATCTCCAATCTTTTGTGACTTTTAAAGTTATTTGCTAAACCAGGGCCTTAAAAATTATGGTTGCTTTACTGCAATTTTTTTCAGATCTGTGAAATTGTAGTTAATGTTCTGATTTCTCCTGCAGGTAAATCAATTGGTTCAAGTTGCACAGAAATGTCAGAGCACAATTGCTGAAAGTGGACCCGATGGTGTTTCTCAGCAGGATCTGCAAACAAACAGTAATATGTAAGACAATGTAGACACTCAAATATGTTAGTTTCTTTTTCTATAAAATGCTACCGAATTGGTTCTGCCTGAAGCCTACAGATTCTTTAGATGGTTAGGATGAAGAGACTCAAAGTTGGCTTTACTGGGAATCTTTTAGTTCTGTAAGAAGATTTGACCTGACATGGGACAGTGATCTAAACCTACCTTCTAATTCAGCATGTGATGCAACACCAACCTTGGAAACATACATCACTGCTTATGGCTTTAGCTAGTATATTGATTGGTAAAGAGTTTGAAAAGTAAATTATGAGTTCTCGCCCTGCTTAGTTAAAGTGTTTGAGAAGGGATTGGATACTTCCCTTAAGATAGTGTTTCAACAATGAGTTTTTTTTTTTTTTTTTTTTTTTACGAGATGGCCTACTAAGAATAGTTGAAGTATACTGTTTTAAGTTTGCCAGCAGTTGAAACTGTGTTCTCATTGGGCAATGACGAAACCTGCAGTTCCAATATAATGCCACAGAGAAAGTCTTGATTGCTTTTGATGGCAAGCTTCTGCAGATAGTCTTCTGAAACTCGGTTCAGACCACACTTGGTTACTGTTATTGTATTTGCATACTTGACCTTGGTCCTGACTTTGCACAGGACTTGGCTGATGCCATTGCAATTTTTGCTATTTGTTATGTCTAAAACAATGTCAACTGTTTTTAAGGGTACTTACAGCTGGCCGCCAGCTTGCAAAGAGTTTGGAGTTGCAGTCGCTAAATGATTTGGGTTTTTCCAAGAGATATGTCAGATGCTTGCAGGTCAGGTTTAAGCTCTTTCTGATACTAGCTTGTGTTGGTGAAATCAGGCTGATATCCAGCCTTATAATAATTTTTTGACAGATTTCTGAGGTTGTGAATAGTATGAAGGATTTGGTTGATTTCTGTCGAGATCACAAAGTTGGCCCAATCGGTAATGTCTCTATGGCTACTGTTATAATAATGGATTTGCTATCTTTTTATTTTAGACTTTTGATCCTCTTTGCTAACTTATTCTGGATAATTCTATTTGAAACATGGTAACTTTGAAATGAGTTATTTTGGAAAAGTCAGTCCATGGATGTGAACTAGGGATGCTAACAAATTCTCGCTAGCAGAGAAAACTGATTTCACTCTCCTGTTTGTGCAAATTTTTCTCCTAACTTGTGCAGAGGGGTTGAAAAGTTATCTCCGTCATGCCACTGTGACCAAGGCCCAGGTGCAGAAGATGCAGGACGTGGAGCAGCTAGCAAGTGTTCAGGGGCTGCCAACAGATCGAAACACCCTCAACAAACTAACAGCTTTGCAGCCTGGAATTAACAACCACATGAGCAACAACCATCACGTGGTTAATCGGGGAGCGTTGAGTGGTTCAGCCCAGGCTGCTTTGGCCCTGACTAACTACCAAAATCTGCTTATGAGGCAGAACTCAATGAATTCGAGCAGTAACTTAATTCAGCAGGAATCTCCATCATCCTACAACAATTCCAGCCAAAGTTCATCCCCAAACTTCCAAGGGTCAGCTGGTTTCATGCCAGGATCAGTACAAAATGCACCCGTAAGTGGTTTCTCAAGCGCAAGCCTGCCATTGCAACAGCCACATCAGTTACAGCAGCGCTCTTTGAGCACTAATAGCTTACTTCAACAGAATTATCCACAACCCTCTCAAGGTATTCCGGCCTTGCAACAGCAGCAGCAGCAGCAGATGATCCAGCAACTGCTGCAAGAGATGTCTAGCAACAGTGGGGGAGGGATGCAACAACACATCGGTGTGCTGAATGGCCATGGTACTGTTCCTAGAACTGGAATTGGCTTTGGAAGCAACCCTTCTGCAACACCTGTTACTCGTTCCATGGTGTCAGGAAGTATCTCAGGACCTGCACCTAGCCGGAGCAACAGTTTCATAGCTGCTGCGTCGAATAATGATTCTGGAGGGAATGGTAGTTTTAATCAAAAAGTGCCCGATTTACCTCAGAATCTCCATATTCCAGATGATTTGGTTCAGGATATTGCCAACGACTTTACTGAACCTGGATTTTTTAACAGTGACCTAGATGATAATATGGACTATGGCTGGAAGGCGTGACTAACATGGTTTGGACCATATTTTTATGTACAGGAAATGGAATAGCTACTTTCTTTCTTTTGATCCAGGAATTTGTTGTGACATTGCACTTGAACTTCATTAGGCAATTAGCTTGTGTTTGTTTCTTTTCTCTTTTTCTGTTCTCCCTTTCTTTGAGAGTTTCTGTTAAGTCTTGCAAGGTTAATCTATTGGAAGACAAGTAAACGGCTAATCTGATATCGAGTTCTGAGTTATTGTTTTATGTTTCCTGTCAACATCTTGCAGGCCAACACATTCATTATCACTACTATCTCCAAATTGTTTCCTGCTTTTTGATCATAAGATGAACAGATACTATATGTAGATATTTCATCATCGATGAAAACTGTGACCAAAGTGAATCAGAAAGCTCCTGATCTCAATCACTAAATCCTAAATATAAGTAATTAAGATGGTTGTCTTACTTTCTTGTGTAACTTTTCATTAAAGAAATAAATAAAGAACATTTATTCTAAACTCTCGAGTCCTTGATTCGATTCATGTACATGGAACCTTCAAGCTATGCCAACGAAAAGACAAAAAAGAAAACCAGAATCTAACAAGACAGGCACCAGGCGATCATTACAAAAAACAAAAGTTGGAAGCAAACCTTAGTGACTTTTGCTTCTTATGTAAGCATTTGTTGTATAGATGAATCAAGAAAAACTATACGTAAACAATATGTTGTAATCATACAGTAATTTACCTACCTATCAAAGCTTGGCATTTCGATTCTAATAGCTTCAACCTGCATTTCAGCTCACTAGGACATACGAACACAGAGTCCAAGCACAGACCACCTTTTGTGTGCGTACAATCAATCTGCATCATTGAGAATTTGATCTTCACCAGTCGATTATGGTTCTCTACTGTGAATTCCCCTGCATGGTAATGAACCCAACTTTCCTGTTCCCGCAGGCAACATTCTGATACCGCACGTTGTCCATTCGAAGTTGATAACTGGAAGCGAACAGGATTTGCGTCCCAACCATGAACTTGATCGATGTTGCAGATTCTACGACCAAATCTTCTGGAGGGTTTGCCCAGTTGGAGCCTGAAGAACAGGCTGTATGTTCCTGCTGGAAGTTCAAAGTCTAGTTCACCAACTACTTCAAGCCACCATATCTGTTTAAGATATGCGATTGTACGGAAGCTGCACATTTAAAACATACGCATTTCCAAGTTAATCTTGGAAGATAATGTTTTGGTAAAATGTAGGGTTAAAACTTAATTACGTCGAATTTCTAATTTTTTATTTTTTTATTTCAACCCTTTTTGTAATATTTAATTATCACATAATTTTATTTATATTTCATTAATTAACTATCCATTCATGATTTTAAATTAATGCAGTGTTACAATTTAAGAATTTTAATCATTTTGAGTATAACAAATAGACAAAAAATTAATATAAATATATAAGTGATACTTCTTGAAACATACAAATTGCTAAAACTATTAATAATCTCGATTTATTTAAGCATAAAATATAAAATATTATCCTATATATTAATATTTTTTTAAGTTTATGTTCTAAATTTCATAATATCTAAATCAACATTCGAAAATTTAGTAGTCGTTTGATTCTTTTACTGCTGTATTTTTTAGTTTTTAGTTTTAGTTTTTATTTTTTCTTTCAAATAAAAAATTAATATCGTAGTTATAATTTTATCGTTGATGATAATTACATATTAGATAAAACTTAAAGATAAATTATTTTTGATTCAGTAAATTTATTTTTAATCCCTTATATAATACTTAATAACAAATTATTATTAAAATATATAATTTTAAAATTAAAAATTAAAAATTATTTATTTTAAATATATTCTAATTTTTAAATAAAATTTGAAATTTATATAATTTAAAGATGTTTAAAATCAATTATATTTATGTAATTTAATTTCAAAAACTAAATAATTATTCCTGAATTCATGCTAAGAAATTGATCAAATCATTTAATATAGAAGGTAGAGTTGTATAAATGGCGACAACATAAGATATTATTTAGTAGCATAATTATATGTAAAACAAATAATTTCGTACTGAAATGCAATTGGAAGGTGACACGGCAATCAAATTAATATAAATACTATGTCGTCATGCCAAGAAAAGGATTTTTTTTTTTTTCACAAAAGAGTACTCACAAGGCAAGTTATCCAATACATACATCAACGACCTTCAAGTTCACAGGACTTTCTTACAGGTCTTTACGAGGGAATCAACCCTAAAAGTTAGTTTGAAGGGTGGAAGAGCTCATAAACCTATAAACTCTACATCAGTTTCTTTTATTACCGATGTGGGACATTTTAAACTGTAACATTCGTTCTTCCATAAGGACCAATGGCTTCATTGGTCACGATAATGTTGGTCACGGCTGACATTCCCAGGTCACCACTCCATGGGCCACCACTTTAAGACCGGCTCTGATACCAATTATTATAAGTCTTTACGAGAGAACCAACCCCAAAAACTAGCTTGAAGGGTGGGAGAGCTCATAAGTCTATAAACTCCACATCAGTTTCTTTTATTACCGACGTGGGATATTTTAAACCGTAACAGACTTTGAGGGGGCGTTTGGTTTGAGGGTTTGGGAATGAAGGAATGAAATAATTGTAAACAATAGTGTTTGCTTTGGGGTTTTCAATTCCAAGGGAATGGATTTATTCCATT
>JANTPM010000007.1:32703854-32720135 GCA_025434745.1 Erythroxylum divaricatum
TAACAGTAAAAATCATAATTGTTATTATTTAAATATTCAATAAATAAATTATCAAATATGCATAATAAGTAATCAAGAAAGATACGTCAGAGTTAGTCCTTACGGAAGCAGTGACTAATAACAGAAAAGTTTGACGTGACCGAATAAGAGTAAAAGATACCCGTTAAAGCTCCCCCACAATGGTTGAGTAAGTATTTAGGAGATGTTTATTCTACGCTTGTGCCACGTAATTACTGCGTAAGGAGTCCAACTCATATATCCTTTTCAATCGGTGCTAGTTGTAAAGCTTAGACAAGGTTTTTGGGCCCATAACTTAGTTTCAGGACAGATGTGTAAGGGAAAGATCCCGTAAGACAATCTAAAACTGTAAGATTGTCGTACCCTTAGGGCCTTTGAACAAATGCTCCTAGCTTATCTAACAACATGAAGAGCCGATCTTTGTAGCGTATCTGATACTAACAGATCTAGACACCATCAGGTATATTCTTTTGGCTATATCAAATTGTTTATTTATTTATTTATTGTTCTGGTAATTTTAGTTACAAAACTAGTTAGCGTGTCAGTTTTACTTATCTACGCTTGTACATGCATCACTCTTTTATTGTCATATCTACATATGGATCTACTGAAAACAACTTTTTTATTATGTAAAAGTAAGACTGCGTACTATCAGATCTCCCTAGATCCAGACTTTAGTTTTGAGTATGATGATGATATGCATAATAATTTATAATTTCATAATCTAAATTCAATAACAAATTTGATTTAATCAGTATTTAAAAACTTTAATTTATTTTAATTATTATTTAAATGCATACTAAGTAAATTTGGATTAGATACTTAACGAGTCCATAACAAAAATGATTTAATGGATATTTACAAATTTTGATATATTTTTACTTTTGATCAACCATTAATTTTTAAGTTTCATGCAAGTTATAATCTCTTTACCAATGAAAATTATAATTATTTGGATGCATATTAAATAAACTACCATGTGTATGTGGTAAATTATAATTTTTATGTCTTGAATTAGATACTTATAATAAATATGTTTAAGTCGATATTTATAAAATTTAACATTTCTTTTAAATTTAGGCAAGTTATGGCCTCCTTTAATGAAATTAAAAGTGTAATTGATTTTTAATTTAAATTTTATTAAACATAATTAATTTTAAATTAAATCAATTAAACTTAAATTCGATGCTTAAATCATTAATTTAATTATATTTTATTCATTAATTTCAAACCCACTTCAAATATTCTTACCATGACGAAGTTACTTCACTAATCAAACCACTCTCAGGACTCAGGAGGCTCTTTAAAGTGATGTCGGCCACAAGTTGAGGGACATCCGGCGGACCAACCAACTGAAACGATTACCCCAACCTGACATGGCGCTGAGTCACTACAAGCACACAGACCATGTATTCACTTCATACAAATCCATAACACGTGTGGAAGACACATGGATTTGAAAGATAGAGACCTGTGTCACAAGCAGTGTACAAATGAAACAGACGGTTGTGTCCTTTCATGAGCTGAGGTTGACCTTGATGAACCGGCAATGATGGGATTCACGAATCTTATTATATATCCGGGATCTGATTTTCTGGTCACTAATTTTAGATTAATCATGTCTTAATTTATATCAGCCATTTATTTATGTAATTCGTTAACGTACAAGAAGATTTGAGGGGTATAATCTACCTAGATTACTTTTAAAAACAAATTCTGGAACCATGATCTTGTTGGTGATGATGGGTGTTTCAGTTGGTGAGCATATTTTTATTGAATTTTATTTATTGTAAAAATTATTATTTAGAGTTATCGTATATGAATCTAATAAAAGAAATATAATTTTAAATAGTAAATTGTTACTGTTTTTAAAATAGTATTAATAACACTAAAACTTAATAAAATTAACTTTATGTTAGTTAATGATTAAAAAATTCAACCAATTCGGCCTGTTCAATTATAAAAATTTTGAATCATTTAATTTTTTGATTCAGTTTGTAATTTTTCGGTTCGATTTACTTTTACAATTCTTGTTGTTAAAAACCAATCAATTTATTAATTAATCAATAAATTTTTATAAATTAATAAGTTTTTATAAATCAAAATAAATCAATTAATTTTTATTTAATAGTTTCTTTTTAAATTAAACTTCAAATTCTTCGATAAATTAATTTTTAGCTGATCTTATGATTGTCTAAGGTTGAATTTTTAAACCTTAAACTTATTTCCTTACCATTTTTACTGTTATGGAGAGTTAGTAAAGTCAATTGTCAGACATTTGTTTTGTTAAAGAGCAGGGGGCCTGGGAGTAGAAGACATTATGGTAACAAATTCAGCCTTAATTCTAACAAGATTGTGGCAAATTCTGGATTAGATTAAATGGTTACACGGGTATTTCCTTCAGAGAAGAAGCATTTGGAGGGTGCTTAGGAGCTCATCTCATTCTTGGTTCTGTAGTCGGCTCTTGCAACTAAGGGACAAGGTCAATCCTGAGGTGTTTTGTAGAGTTGAAAGTGGAGAGAAATCCTCAATTTGGCATGCAGGTTACAGGTCTGATAGCTTCTATTAGAAAGGGAAATCAGTTATCAATATAACCAGTAAGGTAAGTTGAAACCTATTGCAACCACCATGGCAGTAGAATCCAAGGTCTTTTGGTACAATATTGTATGGAATCAATTCCTGACACCAAAAGTCTCATTCCTTCAATGGTTGATAATGAAACATAGATTAACCACAATGAATAAATTGCATCATTTGGCAATGGATGATAGATGCTCATTATGCAGAGTGGGTGGAGAAACTAAGGAGGTTTGTTTTTTGAACGCCAATATGCCTGTGTGTATGGAAACAGATCAAGATATCACATCGATGAAGCTGCAATGAGAATTCACTTTCTGATGTCATTCAATAGCTGAAAGATCATCCGAGTATTCATAAAAACACTTTGGACCTTTAATTTCTTTCTATGGGACTAAGCATTCAGGGATTACGGATGGAAAAGAACAAGAGGAGATTCAAAAACAAATCTACAACAGATAAGGAGATTATAACTGGGATTCTACCAAACATAAAGGAAATTATGTTTTGTTTCTCAATAGCCTAAACTTTTTTGTTATCTGATGGGGTGACCTCATTAGCTTTCCCTATAGAGATTTGATGTATCAATTAGACCTTTTGCAATTTTTCTATGGTTTCTTAATACATTCTTTTAATTTCTAAAAAAAAATTAAGATGTAAAATAGTAAGTACTAAAAATAATGATACGAACTTAAAAATGACTTAAACTTTACAGGTTTAATACTGGGGCAAAGACAGTACCATCAATAGCATAACACTGCTCAAATGCATGTCTGGAAACAGATGTTCAAGAGTTTAGCATTCGCCAAAACAGAGGACAATGCATTTAAGTTGGTGGACATTATGTTTGTAGACACTTATACATCATACAATGCTGGGAAGCCACCTCTCAAAGGCCACATGGTTACTTCAACTGGCTAAATCATAAAAATGATCAGTGCCCAACCTGCCTCTTCCATGAATCTTCCACAATCAGTTCATCTACTCCCCAATCCTCATAACTGGATGATTAGTAATGGCCATAAGGAAACAAGAATGTGTTACACAATAATCATGATAGCAATCAAGGAAAAAGGATGCCACTTAAATGCATTCATCAGTTTACCAAATCAAACAACAAAGCAAAGATAGATGACAATTATATCTCACCTTCCATCTGGCAGATACCGACGAATGGTGAAAGGAATTTTTCTCTCACGAAGCTCCTTCATTGCAATCTGAAGAATTGAAGAATCAAAGAGCGGTGAAGCACAACAGAGCACAAAATAGAGAGGCCTAAATGACACTGATGTAAAATATTAGACTGGTTTCCTCATAGAGCATCACAATGGTTTCAAGAATAGAACTTCGGGGTCATGTTAATCATTTTGTATGAACAAAAACAGGTCAGCCATTGCTCTGCAAATTAAAACTCAATAGGTAATACCTTATATACAATACACATAACCCATAATATGGTGCAAATCAGTTGTGCAGAAACCCACAAAGAACAGACATCAACGGAGGCATACCAGGCAAGCACAAAGTTGCATCTTTTATTAGCTTTTAGAAGAATCAGCATCATATTATAGGATGATGCAAACAAAAACTGTTCAAATTTCTTTATATGAAGACCAGATTCAGGAACAAAGCTCTATACAACATATAAGCCTCATACCTCCAAAGGGTCTGTTTCACCTTCCAACTCAACCATGACAGGAGCATTCATGCTGCAAAGGAAAAGAAAAAGATTTCATAATTACGTCACTGAACCTGATCACTCTAATATAGACTAGCAAGGATTTTGACAGCAGAATAAAAACCTGATCTGCAGAGCCCTTGTTCCCAAAATTCTAGCACGCTCATATTTAGTCATAAACTTAGAAGTTTTACGAGGTCGCTCCGCTACTTCCTGTTCTCCTTTATCGTCAGCTTCGATAGGGTCCACACCCATGTCCTCATTATTGTTCTCAATCTCCTCCTCTGCTCCTTCCTGTTCAATCATTCAACTGGAGTTAAAAAAGATATCCACAAGTTGTTTCCAGCAAATTAACAGAAACATAATTTCAACAAAAACCCACTTCAATCTCAGGCTCCACGGGCTCGTCCTCATATCTGCAGCAATTTTACACGAGATTGACCAGAAAAGATTAGGACTTTTCAGTGCGTGAAACAACTAAAAGAAGATTAGGAGAGAGTGAAAGTAAAGCATATGAAGAAAAACCCTAGCATGTTTCTGTACAAAAAGAGAAGAGAAAAGGAGAGAAAGAGAATAGAACCCAAAATCATCGTTGTAGTCTTCGTCAGCCATTGTTGATTGTGGAGATGAAGAAAGCTTCTCCTTTCTTCTGAGTTCCCTCAAGCCCTAACCTTGCACTTAGAAAATCCCCCTTTTCTGCTTAATACCTTAATGCCCCAATAGATCATTGAAAATTTCACCCTAAATCAAGGATAGGGGGAAAAAAAAAAAAGACGATTTGATAAAATTTTAAAAAATATAAAAAAGATGTCTTTTTTTCAACTGGCCTTAATATGGCTAGGCCCGGTCTAATTAAAAAAAATTGAGTTTCGATTTTCGAATCAATTTTCTAATCATTTCACTAAAATTTTACATCAAATTTAGTATAAAAAAATATTCTAAATTTTTTTCATCAAATTTGATCTTATTTTAACCACTCAATAATATACCATACAAATTTAGTTATTAATCAAATTAATTTATATTTATACAATAATTTATTTTTATTTATTTATAAAATTAAAATAAAATCATTATTCTCAATTAATTAATATATACTTTATATTAAATTAATATTATTTAACAAATATAATTAACATTATTACAACAACAAATTAATAACATATATAAATATATTATTTTATTACCCATTTAACCTCTAATCTTCTGAATTACCGTATAGTTTCGACAAATGTTCAATCAATACATTACGAGTTCATAATGAACTTCTTTATATTTAATTTGCTTATAAATAAGAATTATATATAAATATTAAAAATAAATTTAATATTATATTCAATATTAGTGTCATTTTAAATATTTTAATGAGATCATTGTAATGATATATTTTGTATAAAGTAATGTATATTTTAAATTTAATTACTTAGTAAATTATGCAAATAAATTAAATTGTAAGAAGAATATAAAAAGAATATGTTAAAAAGAAAATGTACAAAGTTGTTTTCTCGTAACTTTTGATACATAAATAGTATTACATTAAATTTGAAATAAAAAAAAAAGATTCAAACTCTACGGAAAACCAGTAAGGGTTAATAAAAATATTAGAACATGTTTGAATACAATAATAGATTTAAGAATTTCAATGTTGCTCTTTAAAGATAATATATCAAACCTCTTAATTGATCAAACAAGTTAAGATTGAATGGTTGTTAAAAACTCATTAAATTTTTTAAAAAAGGATGATTAATAAAAAGTAGGGATACATTAACTTTTCTAACTGTTAGTTTAATTGAATTTATTATTATGTTTTAAATTATTATTTTATTAAATAATTTATTTAAAATACATAATTTATTAATTATTTTGTGCATTTAAAAATTTATTTAACACTCAGTTAAAAAAGATTACATATAATAATTAGTTATCATATGCTAAATTTGTTCGTAAACAACCTTAATCTTTTAAATTACTATTTTAAACAACCGTAAATAATCCGAGTCGACTTTTCATTTTCAACCATTTAGTATAAAAATAGGTCTGATATAATTTGCATATGACCAAAATTTTTTAAAAATTAAAAATATAAAAATTGTCGTTTTATTTAGAATAATTGAATCTCGACCAATATCAGACTTGGATAGTCTTAACTTGAGCCCAATTTTAAGCTCGATCTTAAACTCGGCTAACCCCAACTTAACTTGTTGATTCCGGACTAGACTGAGAAGGAGTGAGGCGAGCCCAAACTCAACTCTAGGCCTGACCTTAAACTCAGTTAATCCAAACCTGATTTGTTGACCCCAGGCTAGACTGGGATGGAGTGGGCGAGCCCAAACCCAGTTGTCATCTCCACGATCATCTAGCTGGTTCTTTAGTTGTGCCAGAGACTTGGTGCGTATACGACGCTCGAGACTTGGTCAAGATAAGACAACACTTTTTTATATTAGCTTGTTTCTGGGGGTGCATTACTTTTTATTAAATATGAACGCTTGCGTTTTACTTTTATGACTTGATAATTCTCGTCCCATACACGAAAGTTAGTAAAATATTTAATATATTTTTGTTAATTATATATTAAATTATCTTAAAAATATAATCTACATAATTAAGATGTGAGAGAAATTAAAAAAGAACAACACTTATTTTAAATAATTAAAATCTACAATTGTTTTATAATAAGTGGGAGGGAGTTTGTTTCAATCACGTTTTATTGTGCAAAGTGGTCCACTTTCTTGCACTAATCAACCAATCGAACTCCATATATGTTCACAACTAACATCAGCTTCAAATCACTTCATGCCTGTCATGGATCGAACAACTTTGATACAACTTCTTGATGGTCTCTCGTCTCTACCCTTCTATCTTCTTCTTCTTATGCCTGTTATCTTTGTCATCTTCAAGCTCTTCACCACTAAAACTGAGCATCTTCCTCCGGGTCCTCGAACATGGCCTATCATAGGCAACATTCTGCAACTGGGAAAGATGCCTCACGTTTCGTTGACAAGCTTTGCCAAAGAACACGGTCCGTTAATTTCTCTGAGGCTCGGAACTCGACTACTCGTTGTTGGGTCATCTCCAAGAGTTGCAACGGAGATTCTTAAAACCAATGATCGTTTGCTCTCAGGAAGATATGTACTTCAAGCGATTCCTGTGGAACATCGTGTGCTCGACCGCATAGCTATTATATGGGCATCTGAGTGTAACGAAGGTTGGAAATCTTTGCGAGCTCTGTGCAGGACCGAGCTTTTCTCGGCGAAAGCAATCGAATCTCAGGCGGTTTTGAGAGAGAAGAAAGTGACGGAAATGGTGGAGTTTTTGAGGACCAGAGAAGGGAAAGTTGTGAAGGTTGGTGAAGTAGTGTTTGCGACTGTTTTTAACACAATGGGCAATCTTCTGTTCTCAAGGGACTTCGTCGATTATGGAGATGGAGGAGAGAGTAGCAGATTGAAGGGTATTGTGAGAAGGATGATAGAGCTAGTTGCTTCTCCGAATATATGTGATTTTTATCCTGTGTTTTCTGGTTTGGATCCTCAAGGTCTGAAGAAGAAGATCTCAGATTGTATCAAAGAAATGTTTAGTACATGGGAAATTTTCGTCAAGGAAAGAAGAGAAACTGAAAGATTTCATGCCCATAAATCCGATTTCTTGGACGTTTTCCTTGCAAATGGATTCGATGATGAACAAATCAATTGGCTGCTTCTTGTAAGAAACCAACCTGGCCTCTCTTCTCTTCTCTTTACTGTTCATCAGAGAGATGATGCTGTTATCTAAACTTTGCTGCAGGAACTATTTACTGCAGGCGCAGACACTACTTCCACAACAGTGGAGTGGGCAATGGCTGAACTGATCAAGAACAAACAAGTCATGAAGAGAGTTCGTCAAGAGCTAGAAGAAGAACAAATCAATGGAAACGCACTAAAGGAGTCTCAAATCTCTCAGCTTCCTTACCTCAGTGCATGCGTGAAGGAAACGTTGAGGTTACACCCACCTGCTCCTCTTCTACTGCCACACCGTGCCATTGAAGATTGCAAGGTCATGAACTATGAAATTCCAAGAGATAACTATTTGTAAATGTTTGGGCTATTGGAAGAGACCCTCATGCTTGGGGAGAAGATCCATTGTCGTTTAGACCTGAAAGGTTTCTTGGGTCAACAGATTTGGACTTCAAAGGCCAAGATTATGAGTTTCTGCCATTTGGTGCTGGAAGAAGAATCTGCCCAGGACTACCAATGGCCGCCAAGCAAGTTCAGTTGATCTTAGCCTGTTTGATCCGTTCGTTTGATTGGTCTCTTCCAAATGGAGAGGATCATAGTAAGTTAGACATGAGTGAGAAGTTTGGAGTAACATTGCAGAAGGAACAACCTCTGCTTCTTGTTCCTAATTAAACAGATACATGTTCCAAAGTTGGTAATAATTCTGAAATTTCTGTTCCTTATCTCAATTCAGATATATGAATGATCATTTTACAATTATCCAGGAGAACCATGTGTTGACAAGTACGAGACTGAAATATATATATAGCTTGGAAATTTGTGTTCAAATTGATGAGGTATCAGAGACTAAAATATATATTGCCTCCAAATTTGTGTTCAAATTGATGAGGTATCAGATATCTTTTGACAGAGAAAAGAACAACTGGAATAAGACCTGAAAGAATCGAAGTCTAGCTACTAGCTAGTTGCTATCATCATCTACAGGATTGGTTATTGTTTTCTGCAACTTGATTCAGGATTAGTTCACTTGTCCGTTTTGTTGTGATGAATCAACCTGAAGTCCAGAATAGATTTGTCAGGAATCTCCAGGTTTTTACGTAAGGATCAAACAGGCTTTACGGGGTTGCTCTATCTCACAGTCCCTTCTCTTCTTCTTCTTCTTCTGTTCTTGATCCAACTCAGAAACATCGCGTCTGCATCTTCCAAATGACGTGCTCTTCCACCAGGTCCCAAGCCATGGCCTGTTATTGGTAACATTCCCGAGCTGGGAAAGAAGCCTCACGTTTCGTTAGCAAACCTTGCCAACGTTCATGGTCCTTTAGTTTCACCAAACCTTGGAGCACAACACCTGGTGGCTGTTAACGGAGAAGAATCGAGAGAGGAAAGAGAAATGACAGAGACAATAAATCACAAGGAAACTTTGTACACTATAAGAAAAGTAAGAAATAACGAGGAAAAAGAAATCGTAGCTAAATACCGACGGTTTTACTACATCTGTTGGTAAAGTTGTAAGGAAAATGGAAAAGGCGCAAAAAATCAAAGGAAAGTTGCCGACATAATTTTCCATCGGTAATATAGTCGGCAATTGCGCATCGTCTTCCGTCGTCCCTCCTTCAACTTTTTATGTAAACGATGCCGTTTTGCAAAGTAACCACACGATGTCGTTTTGTTACACTAATCAAGCCTTTAGCAGCGACGACGTCGTTTTGTTACACTACAAACTGTTTTGCTTCAAATTTAAGACGACGTCATATGGTTAAGACCAAACGACATCGTTTGGTCTGTGGAGCATAACGTTGTAATGTAAATCGAAATGACGTCGTTTGGTCTTCAACCATACGACGTAAGTTCAGTTAATTCAATAAATTCAAGCTGGCAGCAAGAAAACAAAGTCGTTTGGTAGACAAAGAAAACGACGTCGTTTTGTTGGTGGCTGAAGGATTTGTTATTTAAACCAAATGGTGTCGTTTTGGTTAGGTTAAAAGCGTCTCAGCCGTCCCCTTCCCTCCTCCCACACCTGTGCGCTAGCTGCTTCCTCTCCCTCGTCCAGATTTGTTTCGTCCACCATTGGCTGCGTATCCTTCGTGCAGCTGCTGCGGCTCTGGCGACTAGCGTCGTCTTCTTTGGCGGTTAACGTCCAGGTAAGAAACTCTTTTCTCAGGGATTATGGATAATGATCATGGTATAAATATCTGGTGCCATATATGGTTGTGGTGAGTTATTTTCTTTGTTCAATAGGGGCAATATCATAAAAATAGAGGAGACTCTGCTAAAATTTTTATAAATTCTAGTTTAATTTAGAACAATTTATTGTTATGTAAGAAAAGTCTATAGGCATAAGGCCTACCTTCCATCAGTTGTTTTTGCATGCTCACATTAAGAAGCAAAACGGTGTGACATTCGTCAACAGACGATGTAGATAACTGAATGTATGTAAAATTCATGCTTTAATATTCAATCTTAATAATTATGACTTACTAATTATAATATAAGCATTGCCTCCTAATTGGACCAAATACAAGAAACAATTCAGAGACAGTCTCGGGGAGAACAAGCTGTTGATGAGAGCCAGACATATTTTAATATAGTGGGTGGTAGGGACAGTCGTGGAAGGATCTTCGGGCTAGGCTCATTTGGAAACACATGTTATTCGCACTTCTGTACGTCCAGTACAGTAGCATCAAGTTGACGGTTGACAGTGGAACGTATCCATCAGCTTGAGAGCACAGTGTAGACCTTGGCAAGTCAGTTGCAATAGATAATGGAGTACATGATTAGGCTCCAAAATGACATGGAGTAGTTGAAGGGGACGGCTAGAGACTCAGACCATCCGCTCTTACCAGGACAATAGGATTGTTGTAGTCATTTGGTTTGAATTTATGTACAATTTAATGTTTTTATTATCAATGAAGAAATTTTTTCCTTTATATGACTAATTAATTTTCTATTTAAACAAATTATATATATAAACAAATCAAAAATTATGCATAGCTAATTTATAGTTGTTGAAATTATCCAAATCAAATTTAATGTCGAGATTTTTAAAAAGAAAATACTTACGGATGGAATTGTGGTAAATTGATGAAAATGTGTATTGTCGTTACCAACGGAATTTAAGTCTTCGTCGGCAAGTTGAGTCATACTTACCGACAGCTGGCCGTAAACTGTCGGTAAATGTTTAGGGTTTTTACCAACGAACGTTTGGTTTCTGTCCGTAATTTGAGCGATATTTACCGACGATTATTGACAAACCGTCGACATATGTTCACATTTTTACTGTGCATTCACCGACGGTTTATCACAAACCGTCTGTATCTATACCAACGGAGACGATTCTTTCCATATGTAAATTTACTGACGGTTGGTGTGTATTGTCAGTATATTTTTCGATGGAAACAAGATTCCGTCGGCAACGTTACCGCTGCCCAATTTCATGACGATTTTTCTGTCGATGAATACCGCCGCAAAATTTCATTACCTACAGAAAGTTATTGTTTTTCGTCGGTAAGTTCTGTCGGTAAATGCCCTTTTTCTTATAGTATACCTACGGATAACAAACAACGCACATATTCACACAAGGACTTAAAAGGACAGAATAGGCTTTCACCACTAGTTAGCTAGATTAGTATAAGTTGTTGCAACAGAGCAAATCTCAACCCTTTATTTTATTTTATCCTTTTTTATCCTTTTTATCATCTAAGTGTATTGTCAAGATTAATTCAACAAATGTATAAATATGTGTCTAAGCAAATAATATAAGTAGCGTACAAAAAATTTAGTAATATACCTTTTCCTACATGGTGTTAGAGCTCTATTAACAAACGTGAAAATGAAAGAAAATTCTGGGTCATCTGCCACCACCCTAAATGATACATTATACTCTCTCGATTTTTCAGCTATAACAAAGACTCTAAACTTCAATCTGGCCATTAAACTTGATAGACAAAACTTTGTCAACTGGAAAGCCCAAATCCTTGCAGTCATAAGAGCTCTTGAGCTTGAAAACTTCATCAACTCAGCACCTACTCCTCAGTTCATCAATGCAGACACAAATCAGGTCATTGAAAATGAAGAATATAAACCATGGAGAAAGCCAAATCAACTATGGCTATGCTAGTTACTTTCAACAATCGGAGAAGAGGTAATAGGACAGGTAAATCAATCAAATTCATCCTACCAAGTTTGCAAATTTTGGAGAATCTTTATGCTCAAACATCTATGGTTAGAGTTCTTCAACTAAAGCATCAACTTTCAACTATTAAAAAGGGCTTATATACCATATCAGAATACATGCAGAAAGTCAAAACCATTGAAGACTTACTTCAAGTACCAGGACATGCAATTAGTGAGTATGAATTAATATTGAGTGCTCTAAATGGCCTTGGTCATGAATATGATCCTGTTGTGGTTTATTTAACACATTCTATGAAAACTTCAACATTACAAGAAGTGCAATACTCTTTTATGATGCATGAAACAAGAATAGAGCAGCTGAATATAATCAATCAAGTAGAAATCTCATCACCAACTGCAAGCTACGCAACCAGGGAAGAAGTGGATTTAGAGGAAAAGGAAATCGTGGTAGAGGAGGTAGATGGAATGGAAACAGAATTTTCTGTCAACTGTGTCATAAGGCTATGAAGCACTAAAATGTCATAAAAGGTTTGATATCTTGTGAGGTTTGATATCTTGTGGCAAGGTAATACCACCAGTCATAGAAACAGGACACAGTCACACAACATAGACAGAACAATGCATAAAGCTATCCTCAATCCTACTTGGCTCAAAATCAGTATATAAATCCCTCATTTGAAGCAATTAACAACAATACATGTTTAGATAGCGAGGCTACAAATGATGTCACAACAGATCTCAATAACTTGTCAATAAGTTCAGAATATGGTGGAAAGAATCAACTCACTATTGGCAATGGTAACTCTCTTCCTATTGCTAACATTGGCTCATCTCACATATATTTTCTAGACAATATACACACACCTCTTGTACAAAGGCAAATTCTGCATGTTCCTAGCATAACCAAAAATCTACTCAGCATCTTTAAATTCACAAAAGTTAACAACATTTCTGTTGAGTTTACTAACGAAAATTATTTGTTTAAGGATAAAGCAACAAGGAAGATTCTGCTCAAGGGAGTGCTTCGCGATGGTCTCTACAACCTTAAAGCCATTAAACAACTCGACAATATCAGGCCAACATACCCTAAGCCCAGTCCTTCCTAACAAAAAGTCTCTTCTTTAGGGGCAATCATTGTGAGTCAAACATAGCACAAAAAGATATAAATGTTTGGCATGCCAAATTAGGACACCCTTTTAAGCATATCTTGAAACAAATTCTAAGTTCAATGAAGTTCAACTTTAATATCAAAAATCTATCTCATTGTGATGCTTGTAAGGAAGGAAAATTGCATCAATTGCCTTTTCAAACTCATGATATAATTGGTCAGAATCCTTTAGAAATCATATATTCAGATACTTAGGGACCCTCTCCACATCTCTCAACCAAAGGACACAAATACTATCTTATTTTTCTTGATGTGTACACAAGATTCAATTGGCTTTGTCCTCTAAAAGTAAAATTCGATATCCTATTTGTCTTTATCAAATTCAAAACCAATGTTGAACTTTAATTGAACAAGAAAATCAAAGCTTTACATGCTGACATGGGAGGTGAATATAAAGCTCTCTTACCCTATCTCACAAAACATGGAATGCAACCACGATTTAGTTGCCCTTACACTCACCAACATAATGGGTTTTCAAAAGGAAACACAGACACAATACTGAAATGGGACTAACTCTTTTATCTCATGCTCACATGCCACTCACATATTGGTTAGAAGCCTTCTCCACTGCCACCTATCTTATTAATAATCTCACATCTCCTAGACTAAACAACCTCTCACTATTTGAAAAGTTGTACAACAAAACACCGAACTATCTTTATCTCAAAACTTTTGGTTGTAGTTGTTTTCCTTATTTTAGATATTACTCTCATCTCAAATTAGGATTTTACACCACTAAATGTGTTTTTCTTAGGTATAGCTTAACGCATCAAGGTTACAAGTGTTTGACTAATCAAGGGAAAATCATAATATCTCGTTATGTTGAGTTAAACGAGGAAGAATTTCCATTTTCTCAACTCTTTCCCTCACGTTCAAACTATCTTATAGCTTCATCAAGTTTCTCTACCTTTAACCTCAACTCCAATTGGTACACCTTCATCAAAAGCTGTCACGAATCACTCTTCTTCAACAAAACACTCTCACTCAGCTGAATCCTTCAACAGGTAGGTAAACTCTCAAAATCCTAGCTTATCATCACATTTTACATCCTCACAAAATAAACAAATTACCTTACCTAACATCATTCCTTCAGTCACATCAAATACTGAATCAAATTCTTCATTCTACACATACCAAAATGTTCATCCTGTGCAAACTCGATCCAAAAGTGGAATTTTCAAACCAAAACTCTATTCCTTTTCTCTTACCTTAAATCCACAAACTAAACCTATAACAGTTTCTAAAGCTCTAAACAACCCTACATGGTTTCATGCTATTCAAGATGAAGTCAATGCCCTACAACAGAATTATACGTGGACACTTGGCCCCTATGAGCCTACCATGTTTTTGTCAGAGACTTTTAGCGCTATTATGAAACTTCAACAATAAGGGTAATTCTTTCACTTGCTATCTCCCATCATTGGGAGATTCAGCAAGTAGACATCAACAATGCTTTTCTATATGGGGAGTTACATGAAATTGTTTATATAGACCAACCACAAGGATTTGAAAGCAAAACACAGTCGCATCATGTATGCAAGCTAGATAAAGCTCTCAATGGACTGAAACAAGCTCCTAGGGCTTGGTTTTACAAATTGAAATGTGCACTGTCTTAGTGGGGCTTTCATAACTCAAGGTCAGATACCTCTTTATTTTAATCAAACAAAAATGGAATTATTACAATGCTAATGGTCTATGTAGATGACATTTTAATCAGAGGAAATTCAACTCAAGCAAACCATGCAATTATCAATTAATTACAGTCTTAATTTGCACTTACAATTCTTGGAAGCATAAATCATTTCCTTGACTTTGAAGCATACAAAAACAAGAATGGTTTATACCTTTCACAGATATAATACATTGAAGATCCACTTACCAGAATAGATATGTCGTCATGCAAGCCTTCCTTGACACCCATCACTCCAGCAACCAAGTTATCTCTACAGAATGGCACACCATTTGAACTCCCAAAGCTTTATTGAAGTACCATAGGAGGTCTTCAATATCTATGCAATATAAGACCAAATATCAGCTTTGCAATCAACAAATTAAGCCATTTTTTACAAAATCCTTTAAACACACATTGGATTGCATGTAAAAGGGTTTTGCGTTAACTGAAGGGAACCTCAAATCTGAGACTGCTCTTTCAACCATCATCGTCACCTCTTGATCTCCATGTTTATAACTACTCTGATTGAGCCATCTCCCCTGATGATCGTAAGTCAACAATTGGAGGATGTGCATTTTAGGGGGAAAAATCTATAAGAAACAGACGACAATAGCACGGTCTAGCACTGAGGCTGTGATGGGTGTCGAATCCACCAAAAATAAAATCTACTCCTAAAAAGTCAATTAAATTATAGCTAGAGTGAGTAGAGTCATATCCACAGAGACTGGAGATTAATCAATCATTTTAAAAACCAGAGAATCAAGAACGAGGAAATAAAAGGGGGTTGTAATTAATGAGTGAAAATACTGAATTTAATAAATGAAAAAAACAAAAAAAAATTAAATTGAGAATAAATAAGATTAATGGCATCTAACAAGGTAATCTCATTCAAGTTCTATGGTTCATCATTGAAACAAAGAATAAATCCGGATCCCACAATAAATTAGTTATGATTATTGAAACGCTTATAATAATCTCATCTTTCCTTAGTTTTTATATTAGCCGGACACGCGCCTTCTAACTAACCCCTTATTGATTAACAACCCCGACACGCACCTAGGATTTAATTCATTAATAGCTTTAAGAACTAGAAAGACCTAACCCTGACCAACAAGATCAACAAGCGTGACTGTTTAAATCAGATTATTCACCCTCATAATGTGAAAATTATATTACCTGCCACTGTTATCAAGATTAACTAAACAATTACGGATCTAGAAACCTTGATTGGCTATTTACGACCCTGCCAATTGCACAACGAGCTCTTATTGCAACAACCAACAAGATAATAATAATATGAATAAAACAGAGAATGAATAAATAC
>JANTPM010000007.1:32910964-32929765 GCA_025434745.1 Erythroxylum divaricatum
TATATTTTAAATAATATTTATATGCATAAGTAATTTTTATTATAAAATAAAATATAGTTAAAATTAAAAATATTTTTTTATTTTTATATTGTCAAACATAAAACTCTTTTTAAAAAATAGTTAATTGACTTCTTAAAAAAAATCTCATAAAAGATTTACAGAAAAAAATTTACTAATAAAAATTATATTGTTATAAGTCCAATCAAGCAAAAACCTAAACACTGTAAATTGGTTCAGTTTTGGTCAATTCAATCTAACTTGAGTAAATCTACAAGTTGTGGCTCAGATGGCTATGTAGGTTGGGCACGTGGGAACAGCTTCCGGGTTCGATCCCTACTAAATATACTCATAGAAAGAAACGAAAAATCTTAACTGTGACTAAACTTTGAACCGGATTAGTTGGCCTAGTAAGTTAAAATACTAATAATTGTAAACTCAAAAAGAAAATATAACTCGAGTAAATTCATTAAATTAACTTAATTCGACTAAATAGTGAAAAGCAAAGACAAAATATACAAATAATAACATAAAGCTTTTTTCAGACGATTGAATGTGATAAGACATATCGTGTTGGCCTGTTTTATTCATGAGGTTATGATTTCTCAAGGGTCCACAACGTACACGATTGGTTACTCGAAAAGAAAGAGACACAATTATAGCAATAAGCTATCTTTATTGTTTCCTAATGAAGCTTAATTTATAATTACATGTATAAATTAATACATATTATCATATTTAAGAGTTAAGTCGACCTAACTCTTTTATGCCGTTTTGCTTTTAAAAAATGTGTCTCTCTGATTTGATCATAAATTAGCTCATTAAAAATACTTGAATTTAGACTCATAGGTCTGTCGATTATCATCCCTAATTAATGATAAATAATGATAATAGATTAAAAAAATCTAATTCTTTAATTTAATTTCAATTTTCTAATGGACTAATATTTCAAATGTCATATAAATTAAATCAAAACGTTATTAATTAATAAATTTTAAAATTTAAATACTATTTAATTACTTCAAGGAGGTTACCATGAAACGAGACAGTATCTAAGCATTAGGAATATGATTCTCTTGTCGTTTCATTCTTTTGTTATATTCTTTTTCGTGTAGTGTCTGTAGTATTGCTATGTCTTTATTCCGATCCCAAAACCAAGAGCTGGCAATTCCTTCACTTTCTTGTAACGGCGAATGATTATAAAGTGTTTAATTTAGATACCTTTCCAATTATTAGAACCTTTTGGTTGAAGACACGGGGGAAAAAAGTATAAATTTTCTTATATGTTTAATTATTACAAAAGTAAGAATACACAAAAAAAATTTGTAAAATTATATTTATTCTATATTGTATGGAGTATGGACTACTACTATATAGGGTTTATTTATGTTTAGTTAGGTTGCGTCTTATATAGTGGCAGTCACCGTTTTATTATTATATATAATGGTGGTATATATACTATCTTCGTTTATGAATACAATGACCTATTAGTTTATTTTAGATTTTTCTATAAAATTGAAATCCCTAGTGGTTTTTTGCGATTTCTTCGTAGTATTAGAGCAACTGGGTTGATTCTCGTTTCTCTGTATCTAAACCATGGTAGACAGCAAGAGTGGTTCAAGATCATCGTTTGAATGTGTGAATGGTGACAAGTATCTGATGTCTTTACATAACTCAGATTATCTTGGGATGATTCTTGTTACGAATCCGTTAAGTGGCAACAACTACTTGTCTTAGAGTCGGGGGATGTGAATCGCTTTAGGTGCAAAGCTGAAGCTTGATTTCATCAATGGCAAGTGTGAAAGACCGGCAGAAAGTTCACCAGACTATGATCGGTGGTATCGTGTCGACTTTATAGTCACATCATGGATTCTTACCACCATCTCCAAAGACGTCGTGGAGTCTTTCTTGTACACGAGTTCGGCTAGGGATCTTTGGAAAGAACTAGAGCGGCGGTGTGAAGAGTGTAATGGCCCGTTATTGTATTAGATCAAGAGAGAAATCAATTCGATTTCTCAAGGATAATTGTCTATTTCCAAGTATTTCTCTAACCTCAATTCACTAAACTCAAACGTTTGTGAGATGAACTGAACTGTTTGGCTCCCACCCTACAGTGCTCATGCTAAGGCCTAAAACAATGTTCATGTGGATCCCTAAAGCAGTTAGCTTATTTTGGGTATAATGATTGATTAGTACAATTTCTTATAAGATTGAATGAAGAGTATGATGCTATTTGCAGTTAAATACTTGTGATGAAACCTTTGCCTCATGTAGATAGGGCTTATACGATAGTGGTTAGGGTTGAAAAACAATGGAAGGTTAATATTACTTTTGCTGAGAATATAACTAGTGTTATAGTGGTACGTAATTATGGTAAAAGTAGTGCAAAAGGGGCTGGCATAGATGTTTCTAAGAAATAGTTGAACAAGGAGGATATGTGATTTTTGCAATATGAAATGACAAATAAGAGATACCTACTTCAAGATCCATAGGTATCCAGATTGGTATAAAAGTTCTAAAGATAATAGAGGAGATACAAATAAGGAGGTTATGAATATGATTAACTCACCTTTGGATTATCGAGTAAAGAGGGGTCCAAAAAAACCAGTTTGGAAGCAGGACATGGTTGCAATGATTCAATAAGGCATCGAGAGCTTTTTGAAAAGCAAAGGCAAGCAGATCCAGATGACAAACAAGGGAGGAGATTTCATCAATTTCACACACTATAACAACTTTGCAGGTAGCATTCTTGACTATTGTTTTAGTTCAGCTAGTTCAACTGAATGTGGTTCTTCGATAATAGACACATGTGCTTCAAATTATATTTGACATATCTAAGTTTGTTTGATAAATCTAGACCAATTGCTAAATTCACTTCTGTTCAAGTATTGGATGACACAGTTCATATAGTAGATTTCACAGGGGATATAATTCCTTGTGATAATCTTTGTCTGTCATTCTCTTTACATGTACATTCTTTCAAATATAACTTACCTTTTGTAAATAAACTAGCTTGTCAATCTCCTACCAAATTTGCCTTCTATGCAACCATTTGTGTTTTGTAGGATCTTGTGACTGATGAGATATTGGCAATTATCTTACACCACACTTTTAGATAATCATTCAAATGAGCCAGTACACTGTCACAGATCTATTTTTGATGGTTTTTAGCACCAAAGATTGGGTCATCCATCCTTTACTGTAATGAAACAGTTGCAATTTTCTTTTAATGATATGAAATTTTCCGAGCAATGTTGTGATGTATGCCATTTTTCTAAACAAACTAGACTTCCTTTTCTTAAGAGCAATATTAGCATATTTTCATGTTTTGAACTGTTGCATATGGATCTTTGGAGTCCTTATAAGCATGGGGTCAATCAGTCGAGCTCACTATATTTTTACCATAGTAAATGACATTTCTAAATCAACGTGGACCTATTTACTCAAATACAAATGTCAAACATCTACCTTCTTAGAAAATTTCCTTAAACTTGTTAAAAATCAGTTTCATGCTACAATCAAAATCATCAGAACAGACAATGGAACAGAATTTCTAAGTCATAGTTGTCAAGAAATTCTTGTCAACAATGACATTATACACCAGAAAACGTCTTCTTACACTCTACAATAAAATGGAGTTGTTGAACGAAAACATCAACATTTATTACAAACTGCTAGAGCCCATATGTTTCAATCCCATTTGTCAAAGCAGTTTTGAGGAGATTCAATTTTAACAGCCACATATATCATCATAGACTTCCAACTCCTGGTCATCATTAGAAGTCTCCTTATTCTATTCGGGTTCACAAAGAACCTGATTACAATTTTCTGAGAAGTTTTGGTTGCTTGTGCTATGCCTCCAACACGTCCCCTCATAAAGATAAGTTTGTTCATAGGGCTTTCAAATATATTTTCTTTAGTTATTTTTCAGGCCAAAAGGCTTACAAACTTTATGATATGCAACATCATTGTACTTTTATTTCTAAGGATGTTGTTTTCTATGAGAACATATTCCCATTTCAGTCTATTCCTTCATATTTAGAATTAGTTCATTTGCCCAATCTAGATATACAAACACTTGTTATATTTCAAGAATCATCAGTCATCACCTCCTAAAATTCTTACTATCGGTCCATCAAATTCAGCAGTTCCACCTTCATCTGATACACCTTGTTCCACTGACATTACATAGAGTCCAGCTCCTATTCGAAGGAGTACTCGTGTGACCCAATGACTATATTAGTTGAATGATTTTGTTTTACATGCATTTATTATTAATATTGCTCATCATACTTCTCCTAATATACCTGGTTCTTCTTCTCATACACCTCCCATATATCCCTTTCTAATCTCCTCACATCTTACCTCAACTTATCAGTCCTTTTTAGCAAATGTGTCTAATCTTGAGGAAATTAATTCTTTTAAGCAAGCTCAAACTAATCCGAATTGGTTGGTTGCTATGGAGACTGAGTTAGTATCTATTGATAGCAATCATATTTGGGATTTTACTACTTTACCAAAGGGTAAAAAAGCTATAGGTTATAAATGGATGTGTAAGGTTAAACTTAAACATGATGGAACTATTGATAGATATAAGGCTAGGTTAATAGCTAAAGGCTATAATCAAATTAAATGAGTTGATTACACTGATTGTTTTTCTCTGATTATCAAGATAGTTACTGTGAGACTTTTTATAGCTATTGTTGCTGCAAAAGGATGTCCTTTATATTAATTAGACATAAACAATGCTTTTTACATTGTTATATTGATGAGGAGTTGTACATGTGACCTCCTCAAGACTATACTAAAGCTGGCCCCAATTAAGTATGTCATTTGTAGAGGTCATTTTTTATATATCGTTTGTCCCTCTTATAGTCAAGTTACCGTTAAAAACTCTATTTATACACGTTAAAATGATGCCATTTTTTAGTTTGAGGATTCAAAGAATTTTACACAATGAAGGGTTAGATTTGTTATACTCATGTGATTTAACATATTATCAATGTATGGTTTGATCTTTGAAAAAATGAATAACTCTTTTATAAGTTTTAAAAACAACGTCATTTTTATTTGTATAAATAGAGTTCTTAACAACTATTTGACGGTAAGAAAACAAAGATATATTAATTAAAATATATGGTAGTTTTAAAAAATGAAGGATTACTGTGATAGTTTGTCAAACTCAAGAGAATTTTAAGAAATTAAAATATTTAAATTTTTATGAAAATTTTAAGATTCTAAAAATAACTGTTTTGACTTGCTTGAAATATAATTTTTAATATTAGGATTTTTTTAATCCTTGTCGAATTATTTTAAACTTCTAGTAAATTGAATCTATACATGATAATCAAGAATATAAAATTTGTTGTTAAAATAACTTCATGAAATAATTAAAAGAAGATTCTTATTTCAATCATTTACATAAGAATCCTCTTTTTTTTTCATTCGTCTTTCTTGCAAGAAGAATGAAGACATTAATCTTATTAAGGCTACTCATCCAGGTATTAACCATTACGATTTGAAACTCGCGCAGAAAGAATGTGGTATCCATCTTCAACAAGAAGTAATTGAGTCAACTAAATCTAATTGGGCTTGTAAGACTTTTCATGTAAAATGTTAGAAAATAATAAAAATACACTATTTAAATGAGAAAACTTTAAAGATACAACTTACCAATTTTTATACATCGGCGCTGTAGGTACTAAATTGGAGTCCAGATCTTCTGTTCAATATTATGGTGTCCTATTATGTTAAATGAATCTCAGTTATTTATTTATCTGCATAAATTATATATGGGTCTCGCATGAATCCTATAAAATAAATGGTTGAGATTTCATTGAATAGAATAAGACAAAGTAATACTGAACAGAGGATTTTGTCTCGCCAAACTGATAAGAATATGGATCCAATAAGCCTACAGGAAAAGAAAAGAAAATGCCTGTCAATGGGACCTTTCCCTGATTTCTGTAGACTATTCTGTAGTTTCACGCTTCTTTCAGAAACTTCTCCACAAAATGCAACTTCTGTACGTAGGAATAAAGCAAAAAGGCTTGGAGGTTACGCTCGAAACTTGCAGAAACCGAAAAGAAGAAGCATCTACGACCGACAGGAAGGAACTTACCCCTGTCACCACTGCGTTAGTGGTGGTGGTGGCCCGCCGTGATGGGTGGCTAGTTGTATTCTCGTTCAGACAGTTGGGGAGGGTGGTTCTGTTCCTTGCAGGTTAATTTTAATCTCTTATCTTGCCATCGGGCGAACGTGACATCTTCCTACTTACGTCCCAGAATTACTTCCTTCAAGCCCCACAACTTTTGCTTTTTTCCAAGCGTGTTGATAACAAGTTTGAAGTTTCGAACTTGTTGTCAATACTCCTGGAAATTTCAAATTCTAATCATATTTCAAATTTCAACCCTTTCTGCCAAGTTTCTACTCCTAAACTTAGTGGGCTAAGGTCAAGCTAAAAAATTTGTTAAAGAGACCCGAATTGGGTCCAAAAATTGTGATAAGCCCTATTATCTTTTTTTTTTCTAAAGTTTAATTAGTAAATTTTAATATTTTAAAATTGGATTGAAAATTAAACAATAATATAAAAAGTTTAAAGTTTAAAAGGTTCAATCGATATTAGACAGTCATAAAATCAATTAAATATTAATAAAATTAAAGAATTTTTAAAAAATTACAAACCTTTAAAGAATTTAAATTTTAATTAAAAAGAAGATTATTAAATAAAAATTAATCATTTTAGTTTTCTTTTTAAAAACTTATTATTTTACAAAAACTAATTAATTAATTAATATACTGATTGATTTTTAACAACAAAGATTAATAAACTAATCGAATTGAAAAATAACTCAATAAAAAAAATTAGTCGGTTCAAGATTTTTATTATAAAATTGGTCAAATCAATTTAGTTTTTAAAACATTGATAAAATAATGTCATTTTAATAAGATATACTTAACATATTCGAGCTTTAGGCTAAATCAGACTTTAAAGTTCAAATTTAAGCTTGATTTGAAACACAAGATTTTAAAAAACTCGAATTTAACCCAAAATTCTATATATATATATATATAATTAGATCAAGTTTAAATTTTTTTTTACAAAGATATACATATAAGATGAATAGTTTTATATTCAAACTTATTTAAGTCCTTTTTAAAAAAATTTGACTTAAATTCGAACTCAATTAATCGATAACCTAATTAAAGTCATAATTCTTAGCTCATTTTATCATAATTTTAGGTTTAAATTATTGGATCCACATGTAATAGGATATTATGGTCATCTCTAATTGGGCAAGCAAGCAAGCAAGAGGGGAAGGCTTCTCCCAACCAACCAAACCTTTTGCAAATTGGAGCCAAACCATGACTTGAAATTAGCATTTGTTGGTCAAACTGGGGCATAGAGGAAATTCAAAGTCTTGTGGGGACTCGGTCGACTTGTTATCTCCGTCCAACCCTAGCTCTTAAATGCATTAATGAGGCAGCATGTTGACCTTTTATGTCTATGTCTCACTCTCACCTGTTGTGTCTTTCCTTTTCTTGTAGCTGGAAGATGAGACTGAGGTTGAGAATGGTCAAGCAACTTTTTTAGTGCGCATGGCTAATTATATTGGACTTGGTCATGGTTTGATTTTTTCTTCTTTTATATTTGATAGTTTTTATTATTTATAATTCTAAAATAATATTATATTAAAATTTGAGATTTTATTATTGCATTAAGGATAATTTTATAATTTTCAATGTCCTAAACAAGCTCATTCTCTTAAATTTAGATTAAATAATAATAATGAAATACACGTAATATCGATATCATCTATGGATTAATAACATATTATTGATGTGATAACCCAAATTAGTTCATACTTCTTTTTTTATTATTTTAAGTCGAGTTTAATTACTTTTATGCAAACTTAAGAATTTAGTAAAATTGTTGAGTAGGTAATATTTAATTAGTTTATATGTAATGTTAATACAGTATGTGTTTTATTGAAATTTGATAATTATTTCTTAATTATAAAATTGGTTGATATTACTGTTATTATTATTATTATCATTTTATTGAATTTATTATTAGTAGTAGTTTTATCATTGTTATTATTATTATTACTACTACTATTACTATCCTTATATATTTATTGTAATTTTATTTACTTAAATATTTTGCGTGCTATTTTTACTTATTTATTCTTTTAACCTGCATCACTATTTTCCTTTCACATCTGCATGTGGATTTACCAAAAAAAACCTGTCTATTATGCAGGGATAAGGTTGTATACTATCAGACCTTTCCAGACCTCGCTTCATTGCGAGATTTCAGACTGGGTGTGATGATGTTAATGATAAAAATTACAAAGAATTTTTTTGATAATCTTAAATACTAGATTTTAAAACGTTTTTAAATATGAAGGAATTTCATATCTGTAAATTAAAATTAAAATAAGATAAAATTATAGAATTTTAACATAAATACTCGTAATTATTAAGAACTCGGCAAAATTTCTCATACCTCTTGAATTATCTCTAAGTATATTTTTTAAAATATGAAAATAGTATTCAAATGACTATAAAATCATGAAACACAAGCATGTATATCTTAGTGTTTCACAAATGATTAGTTGCCTTAATGTAGGATCAAATGCAATAAGACTTCATTAACAGAATTAAACATAAAAGAATTATTTTCTATAGTTAAATTTAGTGGCAATTATGGTATTAAATAATCTGATAACTTTGTATATAAAGCTATTTGCCATTCCATACACCACACGCGTACCTTCTCCACCTAAATTAATACCTCAACACATTTTTTTTAAACCCGCGAGGTGTTCTAGGAGGGTCTCAACTCATGAGAAGGCACCTTTAAGTCATCCACTTTCAGACTAATCTCCGCTCATACCGGGTCAATCCATAAGAGGTAGAGTGTTGGTCAAACAGATTTTTCCATTCTCAGGACTCGAACTCGAGACCTCTGGTTAATGGATGAGAGTGCTGAGCCACTCACACTAACCTATTTGGTTACCTCAACACATTGTTTTCACCTAACAATATACCAATTATAGGTTGTTACCATCTTCTGCCCATTATTTTTAATAATAGTCTTAGAGGTTTAATAATTAATTGCATAAAATTTATGGTTGGCTATTATGCTCAGGAGTTTCTACTTTTAGCTCTATCTAATTATGGTTCGTATAACATTTTCCTAAAATTGATATATACTAAATTTGAATTAGCATTAAAACTTCATTTAAGAATTTTAAAAATGAATAGATAAACTAATCAAATAGCTTGAAATTTAACAAATAAAAAATTAACCATCCTAAATGAAATATATAACAATCAAAATTTTGTTTCCATAACATTATAATAAGTAATGATTAAAACATCTAACTAGTTTGACTGATTTAATGATAAAAACATTGAATTTTTTAAATTTTCAGTTCAAATTTTAACTTTCCCGTTCAATTTAGTTTAATATCTTTTGTTGTTAAAAACGGAATAATTTATTAATTAGTTGGTCGTAAATTAATAAGTTATTGTAATTAAAATAAATCAATTAATTTTCATTTAACAATATATTTTTTCAATTAAACTTTAAATTATTTAATAGGTAAAAATAATTTCTTTTAATCATATTTTATAATTTTTAATTTTTAATTTTTAACTAACTTTATGACGATTTATGACTAGTTGAACCTTTTAAATCTTAAATCTTTTGTCTCACTGATTTAACTTTTGATTTGGTTTTTAAAACATCAATAATAATTATTTTAGTTTGATATTTTAAATGAAGAATTTTTTCCAAAAATATTAAGAATTTACGTATAATTTTCAAATAATATTTTAAATAAATTACACAATAAGTTAACTAATTTAAATAAAACTACTAAATTGACTTAAACAATCGTTGACAATTTAACCCAAGCACTTCAAAAGCTTAAATTTCTTATAAAATTTAATAGACCTTGATCAAAATTTGGAATGAACCTTCTTGGAGGATCAAACGTGGTCCTGCCTAAAAAGGCAAAGCAACAACCACGGGCCACGGCCGTGATTATATTTCCCATAACGCATTAATGTGCCCCATCCCATGCCCTCGTCAGTGTTAAATTTCTTCCAATTGGTAGGCTATGTCGGTTGCAATCATCACCCCTAGTGCCGACTGCACCGAACCGTAACCTCATCAGTTCTCACCTAAATCACGCTCCAATAACTGCGCGTGGGTTAGGACCGGTGGCGGATGTCCCGAAACACTGCCTTGGGAGTTAGGACTCGAAAAGTGGACCCCATTGCATCTCTCTATATTAGCGAGGGAGAGAGAAACAGGCGGAGGAAGCCATTGGAAACAGTGTTTATAGGGAGAGAGCGATAAAGATTTTAGAAGAGTCACACCCCAAAAGCTAACTTATGAGGGTGAAGAGCTCAAAGTTCTTATAAATCCCATATCAACTTTGCATTTAATCAATATGAGATTCAAGTCTTATACCTTACAATTAGATCAAACCGTAACATTCGTCCTTTTATAAGGACCAATGTTCTCATTAATCACGACTATGTTGATCACGGTTGACACTTTTCAGGTCACCACTCTGAGATCCTTATTGGTCACGACTACGTTGGTCACGGCTGGTACTCCTAGGGTATCACTCAAAGACCAGCTCTGATACCAATTGATAAAGGATTTTAGGATAGTCATATCCCAAAAGCTAGCTTATGAGATTGGAGAACTCAAAGTCCTTATAAATCTTATATCAACTTTATATTTAATTAATATAAAATTTAAGTCTCATACCTTATAATTAAATCAAACCGTAACCAGAGGAGGGATTGATATGAAGTAGTATTATACTCATATGAGAAGCACCTGAGCCAATTTAAGCTAATGCTAGGGTTTTTGGGGTTGAGGCTGGGTTTGATTAGAAACCTTAAACTAGAATTTAAGAGTAAGGAAAAAGACACAACCCCCGTTTTGACTAATTTGATCTTTTCTTCTTCCGTGACTCCATGTAAGTCAGCTCATTATATTCAATCCTTTCTCCTTTTATTACACTTTGACGGTTTGACCCGTATATCACAGAAACGCTTGCTTATATCATATATGATGTAATGACCCAAAAAATAAGTGTTTCTGCTCAGATTCTTGTGCACATATCACATCAAGTTTCTTGTCGTCTAGCTCTCTCCGGATCCCAGTACATGTATATTTATTTATGGACGTTGTTATTAGGAACGGAGTGGAGTTCATAAATCTATGGCTTACTCTTTTTGTTTTGCCCGCTTCCCGGACTGGGGTTTGGCTTCTGTGAGTCGATGGACTTGGAGACGTCATTGAGTCTTGGGTTTGGGTATTATTGTAGCTTTCTTTTTTCAAAAGTCTTGGTTTGTTGTGTGAGCGTGAGAAAGGATAAAGCTTGACCTTTTCTTCTCTTTTGCCTAGTTCTCCGGTCTTTACCTCTTTTTCAATACCGACAACCAATCGGTCAAGGTGTAATATAAGCCGATGGGCAATTAGGGTTTTAGCTTGTTTGTCAAACCTTCAGTGGAGTTTCCCTGAATTTCCTTTTACGTTCCTTGTTTCTTTTTTCTTTTTTCTTTTTTTTGGCTCTTCCTCGGTGTCTGGAATGTTTCTTTATAAACAAGTAAGACAAATAGTGACGAGTCATGCTCGAAGCGTTGACAAAGGAACAGCTTTCTTTCTCTCTATCTCTCTGACGACTTCGTTAGGATGCTCTTGTGGAAATAGTCTATCTTCTTCAATGTGGAAGTGAGACTCCATGGTCAAACCCAGTGCACCAAGCACCAAAATTTTCAAACCCTTTTTAAGACAGTTCAGATGAACCCGGAATAACAAGAACTAGGGAGATACCGGCATGGTCATTGTGTGTATAAAATAAGAGAAGCTTTATGAGTTTGGAGCATCTGATTGTAGTAGTATTGTTGCTGATACTGTCACTTGCCCAGTAGCAATACCATGCCTAGTGGTGTCATTGCTCACCATCAACCATCGTCTCTTCTTCGTTCAACTATACCCATATCGTCCCCACTGTCTCTCGCACTTGTAGTTCCTCATCTCTAACAATCTCTATCTTATAAGTTTCTACTGATATTTTTTTGTATTTTCTGGTCTTTTTTCATTGTTCATTTTGGGTATTGGTCCTTGCTTCTTGTTCTTCTCAAAGATGAAAACTTTTTGACATGTTTGGTGCAGAAGAAGAGCAAAATGGACGGACAAGATGATATGGTTTTGCTCGGGGACCCTTTTGAGGCTAGTTTAGGTGTGAGGACTAAGGATGATGGTTATGAGAGCAGGTCTGGAAGTGATAATTTTGAAGTTGCTTCTGGTGATGATCAAGAGGGTGGAGAGGATCAACGTCGTAGGAAGAAGAAGTACCATAGGCACACTCAACGTCAGATACATGAGCTTGAAGCGTATGATAGTTTTTCTTTATCGTTTTGAGTTATAGGATCTATGCATTTCCCATATCCAGTGATTGGGATTAATGATTCTTTTTATCATGATAACAGTTTCTTCAAGGAGTGTCCTCATCCTGATGAGAAACAAAGATCGGAGCTTAGCAGGAGGCTTGGACTTGAAATCAAGCAGATTAAGTTTTGGTTCCAGAACAGGCGAACACAAATGAAGGTGATGCATTAGCTAAATTTTTCTCTGAAGTATGGGTTTTTTGTTTGTTCTTTTCACTTCTTTTGGCTTTTTGTTTTAATTGTACTTAAGGATTTGAAGTCCATCATCTTTGGATTTCAGACCCAACTGGAACGACATGAGAACTTAATCCTCAGACAAGAAAATGATAAGCTCCGAGCTGAGAATGAGATGTTGAGACAAAACATGACAGACCCAATTTGCAACAGCTGTGGTGGTTCTGTGGTACCTGGACCAGTGTCTTACGAACAACAACATTTAACGGTTGAAAATGCTCGGTTAAAAGACGAGTTAAATCGTGTCTGTGCATTAGCCAGTAAGTTCGTAGGCAGACCACTTTCGTCCTCACCGAGTCCTATGCCTTCCTTTAGTCCAAACTCTACTATGGACTCAACACTGCCAACGGGACTTGGTTACAATGATGGAGCTGCAATGCCTTTTATGAAACCAATGAATGGTTTAATGATTAATGAAGTACCTTTTGACAGATCTTTGTTTATAGATCTTGCAATGGTAGCTATGGAGGAGTTGGTGAAGTTGGCACAGATTGATAGTCCTCTTTGGATTAAAAGGTTGGATGGAGGGAAAGAAACCTTAAACCTTGAGGAGTACATGAGGGCATTTCCTTCTCGTCGAATGAAGCCAAGTAGCTTTGTCTCAGAGGCTTCAAGAGAGACTGGAATTGTTATCATCAACAGCATCACACTTGTTGAAGCATTAATGGATTCGGTATGTTTATTTGCTTCTTCAGTATTCACCTGCTAACTCTGCTCTTTATCAATGAATCTTAGCATCTGATACAAGCTTTCTCTGTATACAGACTCACTATGTGGAAATTTTCCCTGGATTGATTGCTCAGGCCTCTACCATTGATATATTATCAATAGGATTTGATGGAACCAAAAACGGTTTTCTGCAATTGGTATGTTCATCTGCAATTTGTTTTTCTTGATAGTTAAAGTCTGAAAAGTAATGAAGACTTTGTTTGTAGATGCAAGCTGAGTTCCAAGTGGTTTCGCCTTTTGTCCCCGTCCGTCATGTGAGATTCCTTCGGTTCTGCAAGCGGCAAGCAGAAGGTGTTTGGGCTGTGGTTTATGTTTCCATTGATGGAAATCAAGAAAGCGACAATGGACATGCTTCAACAACATTCCGGAGGCTTCCCTCCGGCTGCATAATCCAAGATATGGCTAATGGTTGCTCGAAGGTAACAGCCAAGGGAATTTTTTACCTTCACTGCTAAAATTTTCCTTGCAACAGAGAGTTTGTTCTGCTGAAAACATTGGTAATTGATATAAGTTCTAACCGAACATTGACTTGTGATTCCTGGAACCTGTTTCTGCTATCAGTGTAACATTTTCTGCTGGTACAGGAGCTTATATGAGATTCTTCGATTCTAAAACTAATTTTGACTATCATCACTTCCAAAAAGCTGTTAAACTATCACATGATATCTTATGTGCCATTCTAATCTTATACTATTTAATTTTATAAATGTGTGGGTTCGAGTAAATACGTGGATAAGATTTTGTATAACATATAGCAAATAAACGGGAGAGACGATCTGGTCCTAAGCTATTATTTTCCTTTACTGATTCTATATCTGCTTCCTGCATGTGGAACTTTGAATATTTTCTTATCGATCTGTGTGCGTATAAAATATCATTATTGATTCCTTCATCTTGAAGTTGGTGCATCCATGAAGTTCCTATCCAGGCAAGGCCTTGGAATTTTCAACAGTTAGGTTTATAAACTATGAACATGATGTTTCTATTCCAGTCTCTATTGTTATTATTACATTGCAAATGACTTTCCTCAAGCCTCTGTGGAACATCAGTTAGCATAAAAAAATCTTTGCTTTTTCGTGTTACGTCAATTTATAGTTTGATGCAGGTTACTTGGATGGAACATTGTGAATATGATCAGAGTGCAGTGCACAATCTCTATCGACAGGTACTTAGTTCCGGGTGGGGTTTCGGTGCACCGAGATGGGTTTCGACTCTACGGAGGTATTGTGAGAGCATAGCAATCCTTGTAACCCCCACTGTTTCTGGTGAAGATCAGACAGGTATCAGTACAAGACACTTGTTGTTTCATGTAAATTTGTCTGTAAAGATGTTATGCATTTGAATTTTGATGTGTGAATGCACCATTTTGCAGGACTTAGTTTGAATGGCAAGAAGAGCATGCTAAAGCTGGCTCAACGGATGGTGGATAACTTCTGTTCTGGGGTTTGTGCTTCATCTGTTCGTAGATGGGACAAGCTTCTGGTTGGGAATGGGAGTGAAGACATTAGGATTTTGACGAGAAAGAGTATGAACGATCCTGGCGAGCCGTCCGGTATCGTGTTGAGTGCAGCAACTTCGGTTTGGTTGGGCGTAACAAGGCAGAGACTGTTTGATTTCCTGAGAGACGAACGTGTGAGGAGTGATTGGGACATTTTGTCTCATGGTGGATTGATGCAGGAGTTTGCACATATTACAAAGGGTCAGGAACAGGGAAACCGTGTTTCCCTTCTACGATCTAATGTAATTGGCTAAGCAGACTAACATTTACATCAGATGATCTTTTTCTGATAAGTGTTACCAACTGATTTGTTTCAAATGAATGTTTACAGGCTGCTACGAATGGCAATGCAAAGCAGAACAACATGTTGATACTACAAGAAACCTGGAATGATGCCTCCAATTCTCTGATAGTGTATGCACCAGTTGATGCAGCATCAATGAATGTAGTTATGAATGGAGGGGACTCCAACTATGTGGCTCTCTTGCCGTCAGGATTTGTGATCGTCCCGGACGACGTTGGAACTTCCATCAAAGCCGGTTCTCTTCTAACCGTTGGATTCCAAATACTGGTGAATAGCCTTCCGTCAGCGAAAATTACCACGGATTCGGTGGAGACCGTGAACAATCTCATCTCCTGCACAATCCAGAGGATCAAAGCAGCTCTTCAGCTAGAATAAGCTGAAAGGCGTTAAGCCATTATTAGAAGAAGCTGAAATGGTTTTTTCTTTTTTCCTGAACACATTAGAAGAAGAGAGCTCGCATCAAAATCGAGTCAAGAACGAACCACTCATGGATATGACTGTTAGGAGGAGGCAAGTAAGGGAAGCTACCGGACACTGGTGGCTTTGTTTAGTGGTTCGGGTATTGACTTGGTTCGACCAGCGAGTGGTTCTGTATCTCTTAATTTGTTTTGGTCTTTTACAGAACCAAAGTTTAGTGGACATGGACCGACAATAATTGAACTCTTTTTGCTCTCATATCTTTTATTCTAAGTTTTGATGCTTCTTTATTATGTTTTGGATTAACATTTTTTTAATTACAAAGGAAAGAAGAAAAAATATTATCGCAACACTTTGTAATATAACACGCTTTGCGCATCTCGATAGATTAACTCTATAGTAACTATTAGAGACTTATGTGGGATATGCAGACCTGGACTTAATAATATTGGTAAAACCGCTGTTGGCACACTGATTCTCTTCTCAATAAACATATTGAATTTGCACCTCTTATCTTTGAGTACCTAGTACCAAAAAATTAACATTTGTTTGCCTGTACGATAATTGTATCATGATCTTGACATGACATAAGTCATTATATTATAAGGATTTTAAAGTCATTATCATATTTCCAATATAATAGGATTATCTCGAATTTTTTCATATTAAAATATAAAATCCCTCAAGTTTTGGGAATTTGCACTTTTGTCTCACTTGAGAGTTGGATTTTGCTATTATACCCCTGAAGTTAGCGAAGCGCCAAATCAACGGCCCCTCCACCTAAGTCTTGATTATGTTTTCCGTTGAAAGATATGAGGTATTGCTTTGGGCAGTCGAGATACTATTACAATGCAATTCATGTCTCGCTAAGTACTCCATCTTCGATACCCACAACTCTCTCCCTATTTCACCGCCACCACTAAAGGTTACAATGGGGTTTCTCTCTCTATTTTTGTTAATTTAATTTAGTGAAAACTAAAACTATTAGTAAAATTTGTGATATGTTTCTATAGATTGCGGACTTGTTGCTTGAGAATGGAACTGACGTGAAATCGAGGAATTACTGTCGCCAGATAATGCTTTTCTGTGATTCTTAAAGACTATTACTAATCTTTTGAAGGAATTGCGCTGTAATTTGATAGTTTTGTTTCATGTTCAGTTCTTTTCTGTCTCTTTTTGTGTTGCTTTGATATTGATGTTGTTGCTTAATATCAATTTTCAATTTGGGACTCGAATGAAAGACTGCATTGATGCAAGCTTCTCAATATGGGCATTGGGAAATTGTACAAGCTCTTCTACTTTTCAGATGCAATGTGAGTTCTACTCTTATTATGTTTGGTTGCATTTTGCTAGTGTAGCCAGGGTCAGATGATTATTGGGGTATTGTTATTATAGTTTACATAAGCAGATTATCTCAGTGGACTGATAGCTCTATACTTTGCAGCTGTGAATGGCCATGGGAGATGTTAGAAAACACAAACCCACATTATAGATAATTATGTAATTATGACAAAAGATAAGGTTTAGGTTGGAGAAAAATATCTAGTGATGATGTGGAAACTTATTGATGAATTTAGAAGCTTGTGGAAGAAACTTGTAGATAAGGATGAGCTAACATACTTGGTAAAGAAGTAAGATATGCGGGGGGTGAAGTTTTAAGTATATGTGTCAAAAAAGTGGCCAAATTATTATTGAAGTAGTAATGATGAAGCTTGCACGTGGAAGGTTAAAATTCAAGAAAAAATTTTGCTTGGTCAAAGTCGATGTAATTGAAATTATTTAGTATGTTTATATATATGTGCTCTTGTAATCATTTATATGTATGAGAAAAATAGTTGTGTGCATGAAAAAGAAGAAGTGAAAAGTAAGTATTTAAAAAGGAAGTGTTTTAAGAGCCGTAGCTCTTTGTGAGAAAAATATATTGAGAGAAAGAAAATGCAGTAGTACTTAGAGAGAAATATTTGTATTTTGTGTGTGTCTTTTGTACTCATAAAGGCCCTATGAATTAAAGGGAAGCGCATGAATTCTTGGAAAAATAAAGTCTTAAAGAGAACTATAAGAAAGTCAATTCAACGAATAAATAGAGTCAACGGTATGACAGATAGCGCTGCCTATAAGCGAATTAGCTTCCGAGGTTGAGCAGTCTCAATTTTACTATAGGATTTGCGAATGAATGTTGGGCTGGGCTAGGCCAACTCGAATGGCGTGAGTCGCATGCGGGGAGACCCGCATGTACAATTATAATGTAGGCTGTTGATCTGCTAGTGTACTCGATCAACTGGTTGCTCCTCTGGGTTCTTTCTCTCTAATCAAACGTGTGTCGAGCCTGCCACCATGCACGCATGGTGCAGAAGTGGGTCTTAAGGAACCCGTAGAAGCAAAGAAGTGTTGGAAGTAAACTGGGTCTTTAAAGGGGGAGTTAAGTTCGTTGAAGTTTTGGACTTAGTCACATCCTTCCCTACTATGTTCTAGCATTCTATCAGAAACAGTGGGTTGTGGTTGGATCATATTTAATAACCCTTGTTAAAAAAGCTTTTGAAACTAATCAGTTTCCTATTTCCCTAAACCCTTATCTCCCTTGCTCCTAAGGTGGAGAGGCCAGAGACTGAAAGACATTTCATGCCTATTGCTTTATGTATTGTAGCTCTGAAAGTTATCTCTAAGGTGTTGGTCCAACGGATCAAACCATGGATGGATGGACTGATTAGCAAGAACCAGAGTAGCTCCATCACTGGGAGGTTAGGTGTCGACAACATTATATCCATACAGGAGATAGTCCACACTCTTAGGCAACGAGGGAGCAAGAAAAGGAAACTCCATCTACTACCTTGGGACACGTTATGCAAAACCCAAAAACTTAGGAGGTCTGGGATTAAGTAAAACGGAGGTGGTAAATGAGGCTATGTTCATGAAGTTGGTTTGGCACATGCTCTAAGGCTGTGATAGGCTTTAGTATCACATCCTTAAAGCCAAATATTTCAAAAATGGAGATTTTCTATATTAGGGAGAAAATGTTCCCCTTTTTTGTTAGACCCCGAATTTTTTCTATGATGTTGTTAAGCATGAATCGTGTTAATTATGTGTTTATGCCTTAGTTTGATTTATTTGGGAGTATTAGTGGATAATTGAGATTTATTTG
>JANTPM010000007.1:32973719-32984840 GCA_025434745.1 Erythroxylum divaricatum
TTTCTATAATAATAAGAATATGAAAAATGACGAGAGGTATTGTCTAAAGGAAACATAAGATTCAATTCTCTTACAGGTCATTTTTAAACTAAAATATCCCTTGCTTTATTATTAAGATTATCCCAATTTCTAGGATCATAAATGTCCAATATAGGGCTTACTTGCTCATCTGCCTTTGAATTTTCTAAAGTGGATGCATTTGGTATATGATCATGCTCACTCAGATTTTTAATATCCTCATGAATATGAATCTCATCACTTAAGTTTTCTTTATGTTGTTCAAAACTACCTTCACCTAATTCCTCGGGACTCTCACTAGAGGAGCCTACTCATTTAATAAATTTATTAATTACTCCTTTTTGGGATTCCATCAATTGCTCTACTTGTTTTTTTTTTCTTTTTTCACTTCCAGATAAATACTTTCTAAGCAACATAATATAAACCAATTATAACACAGTTGGACTAGAAAAAAAACAAAAGCACCTGTATGAAACTAGAAAAAGTATGTAGGCACAACCAAACTCCAACAGTTTTACAATATATCACAAAGATATATAAATGGTATTGTATTTGTGATAGAGGAAAAAATAAATAGCAAAATCTAATATCTAATATTAAAAATAAAAAACAAAAAGCAAAATTTAATGATAGAGACACACTAATTTCTAAAAATACAATAAATTAGCATATTTAGGAAAGAATATAGTAAATAATATTCTAAGTTATTGAATATTCTAAGTTTCCCAAGTCAAATATTATCCTATTCTATAAGCTGTGGAAATGATTGAATATTATCATTATTATTTTATTATTACGACATGTTTAATAGAATCATACGCTTTTTTATAATAAAAGAAACTATTTATGTAGTATTTGAATTGAGTAACTTAAATTATTTGATTTAGTCATATTATTATTAAACTTATGTGAACTCTACAAGAACATAAATTCAACAATTATTACATTACATGTGACAAAGTATAATGAAATTACAAATACAAAAATTAAATTATTTATTAATATTAAATTATTATAAATAATAAGTAATTGAAAAATAAAAAAGAAGATACAAAAATAAATACAATATCATTTAATATAAATGTTATGATTTAAAATACTAATACAATGTCCACGTTAATGACAAATTACAAATTAATTATAACATATTCAAATATTTAATAAACTAAAAATATATTAAAAAATCAGAAACTTTACCTTTAAATTATACTCAAAACTCCGAAGATAGAATCGTGAAAATTTTTATTGTTAATTTTTAAATTAGAGTATCTTAAATATATATATTGATAAAAAAATTTAGAAAGTAAAAATATAACCTAAATATGTCAAAACTATTTATAATTAACAAGTTAACGATAACTTTTACTTCAAAACCATTTATAATTAACAAGTCAATGTTAACTTTCAGATAAATATGGAAGTTGCTATATCCACAACATTCTCCTTTTTCAATGCTAATATCATTGTAAAATGGGACAATATTTTCAAGTCAGACTACTATTCTAATATGCTAAGAAGTCTTTATTATGTAACTATCATCATTATTGCCTTGTTGGAATTTGCTACGTGAGTTACTCACCAACGTTCTCTAGAATCTCTACCTAAAGGCCAAACCTTGGAAATGTTAAGGGGCCCTTTTTATGGCGAGCCCTGAGCAGATGCAGATGCCCTGTCTGTCTCTGTCCAGGCTGGCTCTGAGCGAAAGTAAGATTGAGCATTAGTAGACCTTCTCATGCGTCACTTTTCACCAAGATTTTTACTAAATTGTATTTGTTGTTATTGTTGAAGTTAAATGAGATAGAAATCTATGACTAAACTTCAATAGTGATTGAAGAGTTTCTTTAAGAACTCTCGATGATGCAGAAGCTCATATCAACCATTTTCTTGTCCAAGTGAGGTCAAGTGCAATTATGAGACAGTGAATGGACCTACTTTCAAAAGATGAGAAGATGGTAATGGTTGAGAAGATATTTACATGCAAAGTGTAAACAAAAAGTTGCACGTTTCATTCATAACAAAATCATCACGAAAACATAGAAGAAACCAGGAATCCAGAAAAGGGTATGCAGCAAATTGCATCAGCAGCTATACTCCATTAGCTGGACGCAGAGAACCTTGTTTGAGGCAAATTAGCTTTACCTTCTTCAATTTCTATATCTTTAACACCATCAGTTATTGCAGATGAATCGATTATCCCGTTCTCTTGGTTTGCATTAGTGTTTTCTTCCTCCTCTTCATCATCAAAGATTGAACCCTTCTGCCTGAGTTCCTTTACTTTCCGATATTCGTCATAGTGAACTCTTCTGTGCTCCCTAAAACTTGCACTCCTACCTGTTTCTGAATCTGATGGCAGTGAGAGAAACGTACATCAGCCATAAGAAAAGAAAGGGTCTCTCGTGCCATGAGAATCGCAACTAAGTAGTGCATGAACAATAGTATTACCACAGGACTGATCTTCTCCATCTTGTTCCATGGGATCAGCCTCATCCTCAGATGATGCCCAACCACTGGATCGCCTATTGGGACTTCCACTAGACGATGCCATGGTATCCAATGCATTCTGCAGTTCCTCAGCCTGATTTGCACCACTGGCAATCTGATCAAAACTACCCCGCCTAGGTGACAAAGAACCTACAGTGATAAAGAAAAGATATAGTTTTCAAAGATTAGGAAGGTACTACTTTCAGAGGTAGAAGACGGGGGGTCAGCAATTATACAATACTCAAGTCATCAAGGTTAACTGTGAATGAGGCAGTGTTGCAAACAATTAGCAGAATAAAAGCTTTCCACTGATGTCCATCCACATTAATTTGTGAATATTCTACCTGTTTTTTTTAGGAGAATTGAAGAAAAAAAACATACCATCATCATCAATCATCGGGTGGTAAGGAGTCTTCGGTTCAGTGATTTTCTGCCTAACAGGCTTATTGGCTTCAATTTCCCACAGATTAGTCTCGTCCCATTTTACTCGACTTCTGTTACCCCTATGAATGTGGTGAAATTAGAATATCACAGGTGTTAGCGTGAGTAATGGAATGTTAATAAAGAGACATATTTCAGTTGCTGACAAACATATCAAATCAATCCTAAGAATATGATTGCGATGCAAAACCAAAAAGTAACATTCTGCTAAATTCCATGATGCTTAATCATAACTATAAGAAAGTTGACTATCTTGAAAATAAAAACTGGTTCTTCTATGCACCATGAGAATCATATGATCCATAACATCTAATCATGCCAATAAGAGGAAAATACAAATTTGGGCAGAAATGTTCCAATGTTGCAAAAAGTTTTTAAGAGTTTCAAACCAAACCTCATTATGCTGAGCTATATATTCGTAGTGATCAAATATACCACCAGTAAAATGAAGTTATGTCCGAAGAAATACAAAAATAATCAAAGTAGCAGAAAGTAACACAGCACTAACACTTGTACACAAAAATCTTAAAAGGAAGGTAAATAAAGAGAAGTATCAGGGGGAAACTGTTTTAAGTTACTTCATTTTTTCAGAACTTGCAATCTTCTCAATCACCAATCTCAAGTAAAGCACTGATATGACCTGATTACAGTGAATCATGAGAAAGCAACAAGTTAAATTGTGTTATGAAACAAGGAACCAATATGCCTGCATAATAACAACAATAGATAAATTACCAGCAACAAAAAACAGATAAACACGTGATAGTTTATAAGAGACCATATTATCATCAGATGGAGTCCATCCACCAGATTTTAATGACCGTTGTTCAAATTAGAGAGATCAGGAGTAAGAGAGGTACTACGAAGACAAAACCATCAGAACTTCACAATAAACTAAAGTATGAAAGCCACTAAATCTCAAAACAGCTACAATCTGCACATCAATCGAGGAAAAAATAATTTTCCATCAAACCAACTTAGAAGGACACTGAAAGGAATCACTAGAGTTATTTTGAGGCCATACTGCTTCTCTCCATACTGCCCCAATTTAAAGCAATGTCTCAACTTAGTTGGAAAGTAACCAATCATGACCACAAGCCTAACCGGTAAAAGGTGAAGTAATGCAGAAATTAATAACCCCAAACACAATGTTCCATTTCCTAGATGAAAAAACAAGATAAGAAGAACTCCCTTAGATTGCCTGTTAGAACAAGCATAACCATTCTCACCATAGAGCACACAGATATCTACAAAAGGATGATTGTTAGACCCTTAAGTTTCGAAGTACTTCTCAGCGATTTTCATGAGGAGCCTTAGGAGAAAAGTTAGCTGGATTCAAGCATAAGAGAGGCATGCAAAAACACTAAGGCAAACGTGAGCGAGTGAGACCGGACTTGGTGTGAATTTTGTTAGAGTCTCAGATCTTGTGGAGATTGACTCGACACAGGCTAAGGACTTGACGGACTAAGGATTTAGCCCATGCTTGGATAGATGAACCACAACTAACAGACTTATTATGAGAAGTATTGGATCAGGCCAGTGTGCTAGTGGGCTTCGGCGAGATCACATTACATCATCAGCGGATAGAGATTGTGGGGAGATCTTGGATAATGTGGCGATGATTGGGAGTTAGAGTTGTAATGAAACTAAACATCTGAAGATAGTGAAGATCTTTGAGGATAAGGATGTTAGTTTCCTAGTTGAATGTAAACTCCATCTTGTTGTTATCTTATCTTATCAGTTAGAGTCCTATTTAGATGAGGTGTCGTCTAATTGGTCCACGTAATATAATTTGATAAAGGATAGATGTGATCTTAGCACGATCTTAGATAGTTCAAATTGAGTGGGATTCTGAATATAACGTGGAAGGCAAGTTAGGGTGCTTATATATAGCTCATTCAAGCTTTGCTTTTTTCATTCAATCAGAGAAATCATTCTTTGTATTCTTTTGAGAGAAAGTATATAAAGTTAGTTTTTTAATCATATCTCTGTGTTTCCTTGTTGCCTTTGTTATTATTGCTTTCATAGCATTGTTTGTTCGAGTGTGTGAGAGATAAAAACTTTGAGGGTCGTTAAGGGCTGAGTCTTGCTCAAGTGAACCTAAGTGAGATTGTCGTGCAAAGAGTGTTGGTGATAAACTTCGGTGAAAGTTCAAATCCCAAAAGTAACCTTTGTATCAATGACCTTAATATACAATGAATTAGCCTCAATATAGTATCAATAATTGACCAAACCCGAAACCAAGCTTATAATAACTCATGTCCTTTCGCAAGGCTGTCTTTTGATGCAAATAAAGACATTAAAACAAAAGGCATAGTATGAATCAATCGCTTAAACACAAGAAAAATATCGAAAAGTTCAACAATTCAACGATTTCCAAAAAGGTGATTCTTTGATTCGTTTTCTCAACTTCAACGAGCTTTTCTCGAGAATCAAACGGAAAGCTCAAACGGTTATATATTACAGTAAACAAATTAAAAAACGCAAAATAAATTAAAGAAAAATTTCTTTACCTCGTCGCTTGCTTCTTCTAATGGGATTGCGATTACTCTCTCGTTTTGCTCCTTTCCCTGTTTTCTCAAGTTTCCTTATTGACTATTGTTAGTTGTAACCCCTTTTTATTTCCCATATTGTCCTTCTCTCTGACTGATGAAGACCTAACGCTAGATTACACAATTGAGTGATCGTGGCCATTCATTGGTTTGACTTTTTTTTATCAGAGCAAGGACTGCACTGCGTACAGAAGAGAATGCTCAAGGGGCAGGACCAATACGATGAGAGAATGGCTGAGATCAGACCACGTATGCTGTTGACCAAAGAGAATGGCTCCGCACGCTTGTCCTCAAATAAAAGGGGTTCTTCATAAAGGGTAAGACTGGAAAAATAGGAGAGAGAGTCAGTGGGGTTAACGGGGACCGGGAAAAAAGGCGTTGTTGGTGAAAGATGGAGAGATTCCTTAAGAAACCAGAGGACTAGAAAAGTAAGCCAACTATATGTAGCTTTCTGTTTCGTTTCTCGATCACCAACATCAGAAGTATCTCAGGTTGCTCATGTTTTGATATTATCGTGACTGTTTCATATAAGTGGCTTTTATGTGTTCCACTTGATTGTCTGCCACCTATTGATGCTCATCCTTTTCTTCATCTGGGTTGTCATTTGAGTTCTTTATGTTATCTGGTATCTGCGTCTCGGATAAAGTTGTGTCCTTTGGTCGATTTTGGATCAGGGGTCACTCAACTTTGATCAGTTTGGGATGAGATCTCGAGGATTTTCTATGATAGCTTACTGATTTCAGCACGTACTTGATTGTTGTTATGAGTCTTTTACTACTATAGATGTTCTCATTGTTTTATGCCCTCTGGAGGTATGTCTGCAGTGAGACAGAATTCCCTGTGCTCATTCTTGGAATTGAGACAAGGCTGGGAAAACGGTAGTACCTTGTTCATAACTTTACATTTTGTCATGTGTTGTTCTGCATAATGTCGGGACGAGATGATGACTTGTTTTTTCAGTCATTTTGCTGAATTGTAGCATATCTTTCCATTAAAATTTGTAGAGTCTGCTGGAGAAGTTAAAGTCATAATGCTCCAACTTGGAAGGCCTGCCACCGGATCGAATTGTTCCAATTGTTGGACTTGATTGTTGTGAAATTCTGGCTGTTTTTTACCAATAAAAACTTTCACCCTATTGCATAAGTGAATAGTGAATAAAAGATTATACCACTAATTATACATGGTAAATTTTCAGGAGTCAGTGTAATACATTAGTCAACTTAAGTACTCTTCAGAATTTTCCTAGACATATAACTAATAGTATAATATATCACTATAATTATACCCGACAATAGTTATTAACTAGACAATAAGAAAAAGAACATTCAAAATAAGAATATCATAAATTTACAAAGGTCAAACTTGCATACTCCTCGAAGGCTACCTAGATACTCTACTATTTTGAAGAAAAAGAAGTACAAATGCGGGAGAAGATACAAAGCAAATAAAGTCTTATAAGGGAGCAAAATTTATTTGTTTTGAGATGATTTACAGAGATGAAGGAGCATTCCTTTTATAGATAAAGGATGCTCTTCTATTTTTACATTTCTCGATGTGATATTCCCTACACTTGCCACATAGTCTTGGAAATATGTCATAAAGTCGACAGTTCTCCGTCTTGGCATATTTCCTAATTTTTAGTCTCAAAGTCCTCTCATAAATAAAATTATTTTCAGTGGTGTCTTGAATTACTATCAAATTCGCAAAATGTTAATCAACTCTAAATAGTGTTTGAACTTGACTATGAACACCATTTTTGTCATCATGTCTGTAAGATTTTCAGAGGTTTGGGTTTTCTAGGGTATTATTCCACCATCTTCCAGAATCTCTCATACAAAATGGAAGCAAAGATGAATGTGTTTTTTCCTTGTTGATAAACTTAGTTCTTCGCTAAATAAATAACACTCTAATTATCACAGTATACTTTGAGAGCTAAATAAATAGCACTCTGATTATCACAATGTACTTTGAGATGCTTTTGTCCAATTCCCAGTTCATTAAGCCCTTGAAGCCAAATTGCTTCCTTAACATCCTCTGTAACTATTGTATACTCTACCTTTGTAGCAGACAAAGTCACTATTGATTGTAAGGAAAACTTTCAACTGGCTGGTCCCTTAGCAAAAGTAAACATATAACTAATAGTTGATCGAAGTTTGTCTAGATTACCAACATGGTCAGATCATGCTCATACAAAATGGAAGTTTTGCAACTAAGATAGTTTCATTTGTGAGAGGATTTTGAGACTAAAGATTGGGAAATATGCCAAGATGGAGAATTGTTGACTTTTTGACATATTTCCAAGACATTGTGGCAACTGTGAAAAATCCTACATTGGAGAAATGTAAAAATGTAAGAGTTTCCTTGAGCTAGAAAAGGAGGGTTCTTTCACCTTTGTAAATCATCCCAAAACAAACAAGTCTTCACCCCTTATAAGATTTTGTTTGTTTTTTTTTTAAATCTTCTCCCTCATTTGTAATTCTTTTTTTCATTAGGTGGTGTCCGAGGACTTGGCATGTCCAAACCTCGTAAATCTCTGGTGTTCTTATTTTGAGTGTTCTCTTTTTCAGTGTCTAGTTAATAGTTATTGTCGAGTATAGCTGTAGTGATATATTGTACAATTAATTACATGTCTAGGAAAATTTTAAGGAGGGCATTTAAGTTGATCAATGTGTAGCATCGACTCCTAAAAATTTACTTGGGGTAATTGGTGGTACAATCATTCACTCACTATTCATTTATGTAGTAGGGTGAAAGTCTTTATTGGTAAAAAACAACCCAAATTTTACAGCAATTGAGATCAAAGCCAATGTTTCTGAGTATGGTCTGTGCTTGTAGCTTGGTCTGATCTTTCACACCAGAAAAGATTTTCTTTAGGTTATTGGCATTCCGCATTGAAGGCTATTGACTAGAAGTTGAAGTAGAGATGGTATAAATCAAAGATACGACCACACCAATTATGTCGACAACTTCTACCTTGTCCATTTTGGCAAAGACTGTTGTGATAAATGTAAGATTAGTGATGAAGATTTTTGATGGTACAATTCATTTCGGCATGTCACAAAGTGAGGTTCTAGATGCTCTCTTCCAGCAAAGTCTAGATATTGTTATTGAAGAAGGGATATTATAAGGGATGGACGAGAAAGAATAGATTACTATCAATCATATGACATATGGTACAATTCGATCGTGCCTGTCTAGAGAACAAAGATATCCATTTTGCAAGGATCGAATTGTACCACATGCCAGATGATTAATATTTTCCCATTCTTTCTCGTCAATCCCTTCTGATTTCTCTTCTTCAATGATAATATCTAGACCTTGCTGAAAGAGAGTGTTTATCACTTTGCCACATGCCCAATTGATCAATATCATAAAAAATCTCCATCGCTAATCTTGCATTTGTCACAAAGTTAACGTTAGTATCGAACATCTTGAAGTATCAAGTGCAAAACTTCTGTTCTGGGACTTGGGAGGACGGATATGTTATCATTGCTTTGTTGCACCCTTTTAGAAATCAGGCACTGTATTGCTAATTTAGGTTGTTATTATAACACCACATGTTAGGGGTTAGATTATTAAGAAAATTCAGTACATTTTATGCTTTGCATATTTGAATACTTGCTTATTTATGCATAAGCATTTTGGACCCATACAATTTTGGACCCATGCATTCATGACAATTCCGGGTGTAGTTGGTTTTAGAATTTTGATTAAGGTGAGAATTGTGGTTTATTAGTAATGAAAATTTATTTGGAAATTATTGGCATTACTTTGTAATTTTAGGGAATTTTAGGAAATACTTTGAAATTTTAGATTATCAAGAGAAATAGACCAATGGCTTAATGACATGTAGCACTCTGTGTGCATGACAAATGGCTCATATGAAAGGAGCCATGTGTCAAGTTGGTAGCAATACACGTGAGTACTTGTGCTGGAGAGGAAAATCATAGAAGCTTTGTTATTCTTCGGCCTATGTGGGTGTCCTTTGAAAAATCATTGAATCTTCTTCATCGAAACACTAGTTTTTGGATTCCTACATTAGTATTGTACTTTTCAACACAAAGAAGTTGGTCCAGCTGTTAGTTTGTCCTAATCTCTCTAGTCTTGCTCCTCAACCATCATCGAAACCTTGGTGATTTTTTTGAAAACAAGGTTAGTAAGTTTTAGTTTTCTGAGTTTTATGAATGATTCCGATGATATGTATTGGAAATAAGTACATACATTAGTTGGATGATGTCTTATATGTTGAGAATAAACACATGCATGAGTTATATCAGTTGAATGGTTCAATGAAAGTGATGATGAGATGGATTGGTAATATTGTACAATAGAAAGGTGGAGGTGTAATATCGATTGCTTGTAATTTAAAGAGAAACTTAGTGAAGTAGAAAGGTTTTGGATGAGTGGAGTGGTTGTGATGAATGAGTGTTAAGGAAACAAATGTAGTAAGGATGAAAAGTTACAGTAGAGAGAGGAAGAAGATGACCAAATGCAGTGAAGTTCGCCGCGTCCAACTTTTCGCCGCGACGAAGTTTCCTGACAGCTTGCATATACTTTGGTATTTTAGGCATAACTTTCTCTGTAGTTATCCGAATGAAGTAATTTTTGATTTGGAGTAAATTAAAAACATAAGGCTACAAATTGTATTGAGAGATTAAAATCTAATTCTGTCTCTAAGAATTTCATAATTTGATTGGAAGTTGAGATAAGAATTCTGTTAAAGCTCAAGAACAACCTGAAATCTTTTGAGTATACTAAACCAAATTGGACGAACTTGGTATCATTGGAAACCTTAGAAAAAGAGGGACAACTTTCTAGAAGGAAGTATTACCTAATCGTCTCAACTACTTAATGTGAATAATTGAGCAAGGTGGACCTGAAAGTTAAGTATGAAATAAATCTGGATTAAGGAATTGAGTTTGTTTTCATATGAATGATAATATGAAAATATTAAGGATAAGAAACTCGAATTTATTATGAGCATGCACCATACATATTCAATATACATGTGTATAATTGAATTCATAATTGTGCATAATCGTAATATATGTTTGTATTGAATGCTATAGAGGAACGCATCGAGCAACCGATTCCAGATATTGCCGAGACTTCGAGACAATAAACAATAAGGGAGCTTTTGTAAGTAATCTTAGACGGTATTTTGTGTAAGTAATTTAGATAGTAAATTTTGTGAGTAACTTAAAATTGATATTGATGAATGTGTACTGAATTGTGTACTGATTCCGTACATGAAGGTCCGAGGTATTGATTGATGAATGAGATATTGAAGTGCTTTTTCATGTGAATATGATTGACTACTTGCTTTGCACATGTAATGTCTAAAATGACCTTGTTTTGTTTTAAAATTGTTGAGTCCTAGTTGTGGATAAATAGGCATGCCTAGAAGGATCTACAGCTGCTCCTGTTATTAACAACTCGATGTCTCCTGTATCGACACTTCGGTGTCTTCTATATTGACACTTTGGTGTCTCCTAATATCGAGACATATGTCTCTCCTCTTGATACCAATCATGGTATCTCCTGTATATAGGGATGGCAATGGGTAGGGTTCGGTTCGGGTTTTACTCAACCCATATCCATATCCATTTTTTATGACTCAACCCATATC
>JANTPM010000007.1:32999509-33016886 GCA_025434745.1 Erythroxylum divaricatum
GTCTTGATTGAGGGGAACGGAAAAATGGGATCAAAAAAGCAAAGAAAAAATCCAGTACCCTACTTCTTATTCTTTCTTTCTTCTTTTAGGCATCTTCCTTCTTAGTTACTTTCGAAATAGGCAGACTCCTAATAGAATAATCAAATACTGGAAACTGAAAAGAAAGCCAAGTCCGGTAGAAGGTCCAGAACGTCTACTGTATATTACTTTCTTTAAAAATTATCTAGCATAAAGAGATGTATATAGTTATAAACAATTTTAAATTATATCTAGCATAAAGAGATGTATATAATTATAAATAATTTTAACAATATGGTACTTTAAATTATATCTAGCATAAATAATTTAACTATATTAAATCAAATATAATTAAAATTAATAAAAGTGCTTTTTATTTTTATGTTGCCAAACAGTCTACTATATGAAGCTCTTTTAAAAAAGCTGTTTTTTAATTAATAACCGAACAGTCAACTGGCTTTTTAAAAAAGCTCTTCTCAGAAAAGCTCTACTGACAAAAGCTCTACTGATAAAAGCTCTACTGATAAAAGGTCAACCAAACGGACCCTAAATTTGGCAAACTGGAAAGTAAACTCAAAAAAGTCGGATATTTATGGTTACTGCACCCAAACAAAATTCATGGAAGGGGCCCAAAGGACATAAGGTAATCCAAACACAACAAACCTGGGGGGAAAGTTCTCAAGCTAGTGCTCTTTATGAACGAGGATCAACTATAGTCCCTCAAATTCAAATACAACCCACTACTCTGGATAAAAATATAGCGGTTGAAATATCTTCTCATACAAAAATGGTATGTGATAGCCAGATTTTTTAGGACAGAGAGCTGGATGTTGACGAATGACTCCATCTGATGAAAGGAGTTGAGACCAGGAGGCAATTGGTAACCTTAGGGAGAGTATCGTAATTCCTCACACTGACCCTCCAGATATAATGGATAGGTCGAGTATCCCGGAAGACATGCCTCAAATGGGATATAACGAGATACAGGAAATGTAGCCTCAGGGCGATGGAACCAAGGCAGCTCCCATAAGAGGTATAGTTTCTAGTTAGTTAGTCGAGTATTTTATTTCGATATGTCGATCCTAATTTGAAATTGTTAAGGGACAGGGGGACTAGATTCCAAGTCATTCTGCGTAATTACATTCATAATTATAATCCTGATATCCTCGTTTTGATGGAAACTCGAATTAGTGGAGCTCAGACGCACGAAGTAGTCCATACTTTGGGATTTGAATACTCGTTTAAAGTAAAAGATCAAGGTTTTTCGGGAGGGATATGACTGTTATGGAAGGATGATTTTAATATCTCAATAGTAATAGCCTCAATTTATTCATACCACAATCAAGTATGCTTCATATTCTTTCAATTTTACCGCAATTTATGCCAGCCGACAAATCTGTTCTCAAACCTACCTCTTGCCTGTGTTAAAATTGGTAGATAGACCATTATATAAACCCTGGCTCGTCGAAGAGGATTTTAATGCCAAACTGGAGATAGCGGATAAATGGGGTGGAGCCAAGGCTGCGTGGGTGGTGAACAAACATTTTCAAGATTGGGTGCATGAGAGTAGCCTTCATGATCTGGGATTTGTAAGCTCCAAATTTACGTGGCACCGAGGTGTGGTATAGGCTAGGCTGGATAAAGTTTTTGGTTTGACGGCTTGGCTACAAGGTTTCTCTCAAACGGTGAATTACCACTTACCCTTTCTTGGGTCAGATCATATACCTATGTTGATTCAGCTCCAAAGATCGATACTTAGAATAATAGGCTCCCAGTGTTTAGATTCCAAAATGCTTGGCTAACACATCTAGGGTTTGAAGAGGTAGTAGCGGAGCATTGGTTACTAGACGAGGAGACGATGAGTAAATCGCTAGCCTAATGCTCCCACCACCTCACGAGATGGATGAGATCAGATTTTGGAAATATTTTCCATAGGGGAAAAAGACTATTAGCAAGGTTGCAGGGCATCCAAAGGGCTATGACTATGGGCAATTTGGATTCCCTCTCAGTCTTGGACGAACAGTTGAGTGGGAAATTAATGTAGGTTTTGTATGAGGAGGAAATCTTTTGGCATCAGAAAGCTCGATGCAAATGGATCTCGTGATAGGAATACTAAATATTATCACACTTTCACTCTTTTCAAAAGAAAGAAAATGAAGATAGAGAGTCTCACTGACTCCCATGGGTCACAGGTTTTTGACCTAGTGCAACTGAGCTGTTTAGCCAGGGATTTCTTTGTCCACTTGTATACACAAGAAGATGGACCTATATATTGTTTCCCGCTCTCAGGAGCTTTTCCATCACTATCGGCGGACAAACTTCGTGACTTATCTCTGACAATCTATGACACCAAAATCAAGATTGAAGTTTTTTGACAAGAATCTGAATAAAGCCCCTGGGTAGATGATTTCAATGCATTATTTTTCATAAGCAATGGGGGCAGGTCGGCCCAAAAGTGACATAGTACATAAAGGAAGTTTTGAGGCGGGAACATTGGGAAAAGGATTTAAATCAAACCATCTTGGTCTTGATCCCCAAAAATCCATCTCTGACTAATATTGCTCAATTTTGACCGATTAGCCTCTGCAATGCGATTTATAAGATCATTGTAAATCGATTGAAAAATCACCTACATCATCTAGTGCAGATGAATTAATACAGTTTTATTCCTGGCAAACAAATAACTAATAATATCATCATCATCCAAGAGGTCATTCGCTCGATGCGAAAGAAGAAGGGGAGGGCCAGGTTTTTTGCTATCAAAGGGGATCTGGAAAAAGCTTATGACCAGATTCGATGGGATTTTATACAAAACACTTTAACAAACATTGGGTTGTCAAAAAATCTAATATGTGTAATTATGAAGTGTGTGATGGTGGTGACTATGCTGGTGGCTTGGCAAGGCACAGTTACTGATCCCTTTAATCCTTCAAGAGGTATTAGATAAGGCGATCCGCTCTCGCCTTACCTTTTTGTCTTGTGTATGGAACGTCTAGGCCACCTTATTTCGAGAGAAGTGGGACAAGGTGTATAAAGACCGATAAAGCTGAGCCCTAAAGGGCCTCCCATATCCCACCTTTTCTTTGTCGATGACTCGGTTCTTTTTGTTGAAGCTACGGATTCTCAGACGCAAGTAATCGCAAGGACACTGGAGGAGTTTTGTAAGACATCTGGGAAGAAAATAAATAATGATAAAACTAGGATTTTCTTCTCTAAAAATGTCTCTCCGATAATCGTGCGCTGACTCAGTCAAGCCTTGCACGTTACGAGTACGAACAATCTGGGAAAGTATCTAAAAGTTCCATTGATACATGAGCATACAACGAGATACACCTATCAACATATCCTAGATAACGCACAAAAGAAACTTACAAGGTGACATGCAGGCAGTTGTCTCTAGCAGGATGAGTTACATTAACCCAGTCTGTGATATCGGCCCTCCTTATTTTCACGATGCAAACTGTGAGACTACCGAAACAACTCTATGATGATTTGGAGCGAATCATGCAAAATTTTATATGGGGTTCCACGAGAGAGCAAAGGAAAAGGCACCTCGTAAATTGGGATATCGTGTGTCAACCCAAAAGAGTGGGAGGCCTAGGCATTAAGCGTATTCATTCTTCTAACAATGCTTTATTAACAAAGTTGGGCTAGGTTTTGATTACACAACCCACAACCTTATGGGTTAGGATCTTAAGGGCTAAATATCAAATAGACCCGCACCATATCCCTCATTTAATAGATAGGCTAGGGGTTTCGAGCATTTGGCGGGGAATCTCTGCAACTTGGCAATTTGTACACCAAGGTATAAAATGGAAGCTGGGTAATGAAAGGCGCATTTTCTTCTAGCTAGATAATTGGGCAAAGGATTGGGGACCTTTAATTTTCGTGGTGACCTCTCCACTTCCTGATAGCGTTCTTTATGCTAAAGTTGTGAATTTTACAAATGAAGTTGGCATCTGGAAGTGGAATTTTTTTCAATAATATCTCCCTTCCATAGTTTGTATGAATATCGCGGAGATCCCGCCTAATGCAGAAGGAATAGCGGAAGATACAATGACGTAGGGATAAATTGAGCATGGAAGGTTCACAGTGGTGTCAGCATACGACTTAATCGAAGGGAGTATCACGGATGTTAATAATAGCCTATGGGAATTAATTTGAAAATGGGCAGAGCTCCAGCGGATTAAGGCATTCCTTTTGTTAATGACCAAGAAAAAACTTATGATCAATTAGCAAAGAGTAGCACGCCATATCTCAACAGCTAGCAGTTGTCACACCTGTGGACAAGAAGAGTCCACATTACATGTCATCCAGGACTGTCTGAAAGTGAAAACTTTCTAGAGTAAATTTTCCTTGGAGGTGGTTGATACAAATTTTTTTAACAAGATGAGGAGCTATGGGTGAAATCCAACCTTATGAAACACGCATATGTGATGCAAGTTGACTGAGTTACTATTTTTGGAGTAGCCTGCTAGTTTTTATGGTATTGGAGAAACAAAAGTTTTTTTGAAGCTGATTTTATTTAACTGGAAAAAGGTACAAGGACTGCTATAAAGTATGTGGAGTGGATAGTCAGGGTAAGGGCCGTGGAAAGTTGTGTGTTTCAAACATAAGAATTACCTGTGGGTAGTCTAATTGGGTGGATCAAACTGTCAAGGGACTGGGTCAAGTTAAACACGAATGGAACAGTTAAACAAGAGTCTATCATTGCTACTGTTAGAGGTTTAATTAGAGACTGACACAGTCAGTAGTGCAGTGGTTTTATATAGCATATTAGAAGGGGCTCGCCGTTAGTTACTGAACTCAGGAGAGTTGATTATCGACGAGTCATCGTCGAAGTGGATTCCTTATAAGTCATTAACATCCTGTCCTCTTCTAATACAGTGTTAACTGAGAATAATTTTTTTGTAGCAGGTACCCGTAAGTTAATTCAACGAGCTTGAGAGATACAAATTTAGCATGTACATCACGAAAGGAACCAGTGTGTTGATAACCTGGCCGCTCTCGCAATCCTAGCCAGCCCAGGTATGCATATTCTTTAGAAGCCTCCAATGTTAATCATGGAACTTATACACCGAGACAAGTAAGAAGCTTTGTACCGCAGAATATTGTGTTAATTAAATTGTATTTTGGATTTTTAGGTTTTTTCCTTTGTAAAAAAAAAATCTTTCACGCCTCATGCAGAGTCATGCTTGCATTACGTCTTTCTTCTTTTTTTAACACAATATTTTCAAATAATCTTAAGAGCTTATTCTCGTAGAGGTCAATCATTCTAGAAAAGAGATCGTGAAGTTGCACGAACTATTGCTATTGAAGTTGCACATCTTACTAAGGATATCAATTGGTTATTTTTAATAAGTCAAACTTAAGTTTAGATTAATTCGAGATTTAATTATTTTAGCCAAACAACATCATTTTATTTAGAGTAGTTAAATTTAGGGTAAGCTTGGGCTTAGACAGTTCAACCTTATACTTTATTAAAAAATAATTTTATTCTATATTTTTAATTTTAAAAAATTAAAAAGGCTAGCCCATTGTAATCTCTAAATCTTACTAGAAATATGTTTGTTAAAATATGTAATGTAAGAAACAAGTGAGAAATGACAATTTTGTTAAATCAAATAAAGATTTAGTTAAAGTAGATAATATTATGGCCATGATTGGGTGGTAAGGTACATTTGTACAAATAAAAATAATTTCACACCTTACACCTACACTTCATTGAAATAAGGGGAAGAAATAATTTACCTTAAAGACTCCCAAATTACATCAATTTTTAGTAAAGGCAAATTTTCAAAATTCGTATTTGCCAAGACCTTGGCACCGATCGAACTACCCCACGTATCAACTATTAGAACCATTCTTATTTCGATAAATTTGTTCATAAAAGTTGGAATGAGAGTGTCATTTGAATAAGATAAGATTGTAATAGAAAAAATGATGTATTAGTGAGACAAGTTTTATATTTATCTATAAAACTTGACATGCCTATTTTTTTTCAACTTCTGTTCTACTTGTAGTTTAAAACATTTTAGAAAACATTCATAAATTTGAAATTAAAAAAAAACTCTTTGTATTTTAATTTTTTGTAAAATCTATTTTCTTAAACTTCAGTTTAAAAGTAACGATAATATATATGATATGAACATCAGATATAAATTAACTAAAAGTTATAACATAAGAATATTTAATTAGTTTATGTATGATATTCATATTGCGTATATTTTATTGTTGTTTTTAATCGATGTCTAAGATAAGAGGGTTTTTAAAAATTTAAAATTATAAAAATTTAAAATTTTTATAATTTTTAATTTATTTTTTAAAATTTATAAATTATTAAAGAATTTCTTGTGTTATTTTGACTTTTGAGCAGAGGAGTTCTTTTTCTTTCGGATTAAATAACCTTATAACAATGATTTTCCACGCCTCAAACTCCGTTTCCTGCTACAATTTTTTCCAACAGTTAAAACGTGTATGACAAAAGATCAAACCACGTAAGATAGACAGGTTCAGCGACGTGTAAACATTAACGGTCTTTCTCCCAAAACTCTGTTAAAATTAATAAAAAAAATTAAGCTTGATTCTAGAATAATCTTGAAGGTTCTAGCTACAAGTCTCTTGGTTTTCCCACATGCATGAAATGTGAAGAGTCTAGTGGAATTAATTTGAGTCTTTAGAAATTCAAGCTTTATGGTAGAGTTCTAGAATATTCCTAGCTCTAGTATAAATAGATGTATGTTATAGCTATTTTGAATCAAGCAAAGTAAAGTGAATTCCTCTCCTCCAAAACTAGAGTGTTCTTGTTCTCTCTATTTTCTTGTTTGTTTTCTAACACACTTCTGGTGGGAGAAATGCAGATGTGATAATTTACGCGTTACTCGCCCTTGCCCGCTGCCGGAAACACCATTTCCAGATCCAAGTGGCTATGCTAATTCAGCAGTACTCCATGCCAAATGCTTCGTGGGGATCACATTTGGAAACATAAGAGCAGCAGCACCCCTCGTTCCTTATGCCACCGGTTGAGGTTCTGCAGAAAACTTCTGTCAAGATATCTGCAGACTTGATCCAAATATTTCAGTTTATTAAACTTAACAAAGCTGTATCAATTAAATATGTTTTGGAAGTATGAATAAGTCATCAGAAATTTATTCTTTGACCAAAGTTTTTAATTCTCAAAGCATTTTACTTTTGAAGAAACAAAATCTATTTAATGGATTGTCAAGATTCAGAAGGTGTTATCATTGAGAATCATTCGGTTTCTTTATCTTCTCTTCTGTTTCTTGGATTATTCTCGTAAGGAACACTTTTGTTTGGTGATGTTTAGTACTTGAATCAAGTACAGCACCGAGTTAAATATAATGGAAGAGCAATTAGTAACAATAATCAAATGACGGGTTCAATTAACTCATCTTAAAATCAGATGAGTGATTCGATTCACTGGCAAATATTAACATATTTCCATTGGAATAATCGTACAAATTGCTAGTTTGCTTTTCCACATATCATAGCTTCCCTGCAAGGTCTCTAAACATCTTGCATCATCATCCACCTCAAGCTAGACACATCATATCATAGGCTCAGTTTTTTTAAGTAACACCACGAAAACTAAAGGAGAAGTCAAAAGATCAACTTCCTAAGCCCTGGAAAAAAGCCAAAGCGTGATCGTCATTTCTTGCAAGATATCATCATATATAAACTTCTGACTTAACACCTCAAAACAGTTACGTACATAAAACCTGTTGGTACTTTGACTTTTAACCATGATGTCAACGAAACCACTGGAAATGGAACACATGTAGTATTGTAGTTCGAGAGTACATAAATTATGTGTCCGAATTGGATACATCCCCTCTTCTTTATTTTAAAAACAGGGTTAGGTGTGATTTTGAATTCGTGGGATTAATTGAATACAAGCTGCCATTTACTTTTTTAAAATGGCCTGAAGCTTCAGGAAAATAAATAATAACAATTCTAATGTTGCCAGTGATTATAACAAATATTGGTGTAATGCATGCACTGGTGAAATGAATAATATCAAAATTTGCAGGATATTATGTACATTGGGATAATGGGTGCAGATTTCGCCAATTAAAAAAAGAAAACTTTGAATCACAATTTAAAAGCATATGCTGAAAGTAGATTATGCAGAGAGAAGTACGGTACAGGAATTTGTAACTTTGCAAGCAAGAAATGTATTTGTTAAGCATATTGGCCTCAAGGTCAAAGTTACTAAACTATAGCTAACTTAAGACCTCGTTTCTCAGTTTAAGTTGCTGATAATTATAACTCATTTCAGCTACAACCTCCAACTCCTTGGAATGAAGGACTCAGAAACTGTAAACTCAATCTGAATAGAATGTTTCTGCTGTGGTTGTGGCTTTATTTTAAGCTGATAATAGTACAGAAGATCAATACATTCATCTTCTGCAATTAATAAATCAATCACACAACCAAGGAGTAGGAACGTAAATCCTTTAACATATCTTAGATTCCCCAGCAGATAATAAATAAATAAAACTCAACTTGCAGCTTATTTTACAAAACCAAAGAACATTTCTACTCGAAGTTGTATTAGTCCAATCAGTTGTGAAGTGGGTTCGGACCACAAGGGACTAGTCGTCGAGAGACAGTGTGCATGGACGTGATCTTCCTGTTACTTGACTCTAAAGCTCTGAGAATGGCAGATAGGCTTCGTTGGAACGTGGAAGAGTACTTAGTTATCGCCCCTGGATCTGCTTCTTGGTTGATAGTTTCAGGGCTTAACTGACGACAAACTGAACCATGAACTAGAGCGAGCAGTATCAGGGAAAGAAGAAGAAGTAGTTGACAAATTTTTCCTGCCATGATGAGGATTTCTGGGATCACAGAAGCTTTGGAGAAGAGGGAAAATGGTGGTTTTGTTGTTTGCTCAGGTTTGAAGATTATTTATAAGGACCAGAACAGGCCGTCTGGTGCATATAATTAGCAATATTAAAAGATCCAAAGTCAATAAGTATTTGGCTATGGAGTATGGACTTTCGAGTAGCCATACACTAGGTTGACTTCAGGAGTGGTTTTCAGGAATGGAAGAACATGTATAGCATATCTTAGTGGCAAACATGTGTTCATTTTCAAGCATTGTGTTGTTGAATGGTTTAAGGAGAACCAACAATAACAACAATTACAACTCAATTCACTCCAATATACAGATTTGAAAAAGTTAAGTAATACACAATCTTACCTTAATTAGTAAAAAAAGTTATTATATATATATAATAATAATAATAATAACTGATAAATAATAAATAAATACATATAAATAAAATATAATAATTAATAAAAATTATGTTATCTAAGCTCAGACTTTGATATAATTGTCATTGAAAAGTTATTTATAGATTTTCCATTTAAAAAATTTGATCAAGCTACATATTTTAATTTCAAATATCTAATCTAATTGGTAATATATAAGCATATAAAATCTTATAATTTAAGTTTTCTTAATAACTTTTTAATATTCAAGTTAATTTCAAGAAGGCTACAATTTAACTCAATTTTGAAGAGATCGGTCAGTTAGAAGTAGAGATATATTGAATCTATAAATAATATTTGAAAGGACTCCATAACTCAAATTTGAGTTAGTAATTTTTGTTATTTTAGCCACAAAGTGTCCTAAAAGAGTCCCAACTTTGAGAAAAACACCTTTAAGCCATCAACATTTAGACTAATCCCTGCTCGCATTGGGTCAGTCCGTAAAGAATAAAGTGCTGACTAAACAGATTTCTCAATTCTTAAGGCTTGAACTTGAGATCACACCAACCATGTTTAAGTAGTCTAATTTAGAACATAGACTATTGCATACATAGCAATTTAACCAATGCCTACATGAAGTCTATATGGAGATATGGTCTTGCAAAACCCACTTCCAAACACAAAATTACATGCCAAGTCCTTTTGGATGGTGTGGGAATGTTGTTTTAAGTTCAAGTGCGACTTAAAATTCAAATTAACTGGACATACGATCTATTGATTTTTAAGTTAAATTGAACTAAGTCGGGTGAGTTTCAGCCCGCACGGGTAGCCCAGTTAGTCATTAGAAAGGAAAATTGAGTTTAAGGTCAAGGGTTCGAGTCTCGGCAACGGCAGTGTAGGAGTTCATCTAATGTGGTGACTCCTTGTGAGCACCGAACACTGGGCCGCCTTTCTGAAAAGTTGGCTGGGATCAAATCGTGATTAACTCCCCTCATATAATGTCGGGCCGAAATATAGGAACGCCTAAAGTGAGCGTTCCACCTTTTAAGTTTGAAGTCGGGTGAGTTTCAGGACAGCCTGCATCTAATGCCTCCAAAACATGTTTCCTTGTCAGGATTACGGAAGGGAACAGAAATTTACCAGATGGTGTTTACCCAACTAAATCCAGGCAGATGGTGTCAGCTTGCAGGCTCCTGATTCAGTTTCCAGTTTCACATATTTGACTTTTTGTATTTGTCCTATTATACAATCATCTCTTGCAATTGACTTCTAAAAAAATGAAAATTGTCAAAAGTCTAAACTCTTTTCCGGAATTTTTTTTTTAATCTCAAAGTAGCGACAAAGATTCAACTTTGGTGCACTGAGCCAGAAACAAAGAATGGAATCTTGATGATCATGGTGACGACGAAGATAGAGTCAGTTCTGAAGCGTGTACCCAAGTTTACATGATCAGTCCAGAAGATGGCATTTTCACAGTACACAAGTCTGAATTCCGACTCTTCTTGATCGAGCTTCGTTTTGCTAACTACCATGTTCCTGCAAGTTCTTCTCTTCTCCAGGTTCTTGGGTTGAAACCAAGAGATTTTGAATGGGTTAATATTTTAGTTTTATTTTTTTAAATAATTTTTATTTTTAACTAATTAATTAATTAATTTTTATAAATTAAAATAAACTAATTAATTTTTATTTAATATATTTTTATTAAACTTCAATTTTTTTGATATGTATGAATAATCGCTTTTAATCAATTTTTATTTTTTTAATTTTAGTCCATCTTTAATTTATTTTATGATAATTTAATAACTTTTGAACCTTTTAAACCTTAAATATTTTAAATCGTTGTTATTAAAATTTAACTTACACTCGAAAGTATTAAAAGAAAATTTAAAATTATTTAATTTATAATCTAAATTGACCAAATTCTAACTTTTCATCAAATTTCATCAATTCAGTCTACGTAAATGTTTTATTATTTATATAAATTACTCTTACCAATTAGATATTTTAATTGAAAAATTAGTTTAGAATTCCCTAAATTTTTAAATATCTTTAAATCTTTCAAGATTTCGCTTAAATTTAAATAAAAAGTTAGAAATTTGCTAAATTAAAGTTTAAATTAAATATTTTATGAATGATGAATTTTTTAATATTACTAAATATTTGTACCTAAATTAAACTTTAGTGTAAAGATTGAAGACTATCACCGACCAGTTAAACCCACATTCATGTCAGTATTGACGTTTTCAAGTCTTCAGTGTTCAGAATCGTCAGTATCAGGATCAGGACATGCTTGAAAATGAACTATGATTTTCATTCAAACTGAGAATATTTAACATCTGTAATGAACTTGTTTACAGTTGTTTTGCAACATAAAAATTAAAATTGATTACGTTAAATAATGAAAATGGTCAAAAATCCTTGAGGAGTGAATCAAAGCTTCAGGAGTTTCTCAGCTTCTGATCTTTGCCTGTTAGAGAACCGAAAACAAATCTTCCTGGAAAACTGAACGAAGAAACTGGATCAATTATGAAGTGGATTAGGACCACCTGGGATGAATTTATGAGACACGACATAAACCGGACTTCCATTGAATTTTCTGAATTGCTTGGTCTGAAGAAGAGATAGAAGTTGCTGAGAGAAAGATGGCGAAACTCTGACGTTTGTTCCATGCCCTGTAACTTCATGCACAGCCGATTTGATGGGCCGACAAGTAGAACGATTGAATGTAGCTAGCAGGATTATGAGTGCAAGAAGCAGAAGTAAATGGCTACGAGTTTTCATGATTTGGAATGATACAACACAGTTTGGAAATGGACTTCCAGAAACTTTGGAGCAGAGGGAACAGAGCTGATGTGCGAGTTCGTTTTAGTGGGTCTGAAGTCTATTTATAATGGCATCATGTGAAATTCTGTCAGAGGCGTTGACCCAAAAATGTCAATGACATAACACTTAGTCGGTCATAGACCCACATTCGGTTGTTGGTTGTAGTTAGATGTGCTTCAAACAGGTGAAGAGAACCGAGCAAGCTTTTCAACGAATAAAATATATGAAATCGGCTGTTGGAGGTAGTAGTTGTCTTGTGTTTTCTTTTGTTTTTTCTTCATGGGATTTCATTGTAAGTAGCTGTTAACTAGGAATTGTTGGTATACCTAAGCATTCCTCCATGTCTCAGAAGTTCATAGTTCAGACTTCACAAGACACCGTCACCCATCTAACATGAGGATCACAATCATTACCACTTTTCAGGATAAGTTTTGAACTTCGAAAAGAAAATATTTAAGCAGAGGGCAACTAAACATTTGATCTCAAAGTTTGACGGAGACTCAGGCCATTGAGTATTTGGCAATTGAAGGGAAGGGACTTGGAAACACAATAATTGGAAGAAACTAAACCAGCAGGAATGATACAATCTTCCAAGACAAGAGGAAGTTGATGGGTAACCTTGCCTTGGATAAGCGATAGAAACTGGCCAGCTGATCCAGCCCGACACGCATGGAAGCTTCAGGCAACTGCCAGGTACTGGTAACTTTAACCTGTTTAAAAACCTTCTTGATCAAGAAATGCGGCTTGCAAGCAGAGGATAAGAAGGTAGCAAATGAATCTAAACCAAGTCTTGGCTTTAATAATCCAGAGACATATACGATTTTATTGACTTCCAAACATGTATATGAACTACCCCGGATTCAAGGTAACTGATCAGGATGGCCCTAAACATATAAGCATCGCAGCGGAAAAGCTACAGTCTGAAGTCTGTAACTCTCCAGAGTCTAACATATCACTCTATAAAGCAAAGTCTGTAGTAGCACAAGTATGATAGGTTCAGACATTCAACTAATAAACGAAGTCACATTGGCCAAAGTACAAGCATCCAGGCTTAAATCACACACACACTCTTCCTCTCTGCCTATTGGCATCTCCAAGCGCAATCATCCCCAGTTTGTAATGTTTCAATTAAAGCCCCAACATCACTCCTCCTTAGATTCACCACTGGCAGGAGTTTCCTCAGCTTTAACAGTTGATGCAACGTCTTCAGTAGCTTTAGCTGATGGACCATCTTCAGTTGGCTTTGCTGCATTACCTTCCACAGATTCAGCTGCGGAAGCTCCATCTGTTACTGGGACTGTCTTCTTGATAGTTCCAACCTTAACATACTTACTCATGAACTTGTACTCCCAATCCTGCAATGCCTCTAGTTCAAATGGACCTAGACCAGTTATATCGCCAGTTAGATCTTGCTCCTCAAAAGACATCTTTGCAAGAGCTCTGCTAGCATCCTTTCCAGCAAATAATGCATAAGGTCCACCAGGGCCATAAAACATCCTGTTGGGGTCAATATAACATAATAGGCATTTTCATTCAGTGGAGAGATCGCACCTTGAGATAGACTACACTAATAATTATTTCAAAATCCAAATGCGTGGGACTATCTAACCTAACTATGAAAGGTGCAGCAGAATCATAATCCACAGAACTTGGAATCATCTTACCAGCTATTCAACTTATCAAGAGATGCCTTTAAGGGGATTTAATTTTGTTTTTATCATCTCAATCACATAGCAAAACATATCACAAATTACTCTGGACCAGATATTTAATCAGAACAAAGAAAGTTTAACAACAGAATCACTTCTATGTGATAGTAGATCCGCAAAACATCAAGACACTAGACCAGAAGAGTCTATATGTCTTCTCTTGGCGATGCAACTCAGAAATTCTTAATATCTAACACATGCACCGATTGATACATACTCCAAAAGGGATAGAGTTAAGATTCACAACTTCACATACTGTGCATCAAGTTCATCTGTTACAATTATGAAACTAAGTACTAGAACGGAAAAGACATTGTATAACACCATTCGCCTCCAATTGATACTTTGAAGGATCATTTTTCTTTTGGTCAATTAATAGCTCAAGGACCTTGATTCGTAGCGAAACTGTAAGTTTACAATGTCCTATGTCCCCAATAAAACAGGTTGACCAAAACAAAGTACAAGAAAATGAGAGAAGCTATATCGTCACTCTACGAATCTGATCACTCACCCAAAAGACCGACTCAGTAATCTACAGCTGCAAACCTTCACTAGAGAGTCAATAATAATAGTAATAACTGATTCAATTCTTAGAACCCACAAAAGGGAAAAGTTGAATAAAAGTGGGGATTAGAATTAGAGAAGGGAAACAACTAAAATACATAACACAAGTAACAGAGGAATTAGAAAATAAAAATCATTCCTAAGAAGTATAAAAATCTTGGAAACAAAAGACGAATTCAGTATGATTTTCGAAACATTTGGGGTTACCAAAATAACTGAAAAGAAGCTGAATCACTCAAGAAACACAAAGAAACGAACCAATCTCATAAAACCTAAAACCAAAAACATGCCTAAGAAATGGAACAAACTTTGAAACCATACCTGCTCTGGGAGATATCATATATCTGACCCTTTATAGCCATGAGCAAGGGCTTTTCGGGATCTGTACCATCGTAGACTTTGAGCTCTTCTTCTGTGACTTCACCAAGCTGAACAGGTTTTGGCAGAGGCTGCATCTGCTCTTCAAAGCTTCTGGGTCTCGACGGCTGGGCTGGGGGAGCAAAAAGCCCCGTTACTACGTAGTAGATGGCCAGTCCCAACGCTAGAACCGTGAAGAACGTCGCCGGCGACAAGCCGGTGTAGGCTAAGATTGCTTCCTTGATAGTCTCCCATAGTTGTAGAGCCATTTTCGAGAGTGAAACAAAAGAAAAGAGCTTCCTTTTTCTTTTATCTATAATAGCCCTTGTAGAGAAAGTTAACTGTTTTGTCTTAATTTTCCGTCCAAATTACAACTGTCAGTCACCAATGTGTCAATTTACAAGCCAGTTTCTTTATTTTTATTTATTTTTTTAATTGGAAGAAATAAAATATTATTTATTAAAAATACAATAATCTTTTATATTTTTAATTATTAATAATAATTATTTTATTAATTATGTTAAATAATTCAATATTAAAATTAAGTCATAACAATTATAATACTATATTTAATCAATTTATATTAAAATAAAATCATAAAAGACATTAATATTTGTATAATATTTTTAATAAAATAATAAATTAAATATAAAAAAATAAGAATTTAGTTTTATCCAAAAATTAATAAATCAAATACGAATTAAAATTGAATATAATTTTGGACAATTGAAAAGCTCAATCCATTTTCATTCTGTTGCTCGAGATAAGTCTAATTGATTACTTTGTTCTAACACATGTTTTACTTTGTTCTCTCTAAGCTATCATCACCATAATGTGAAAAATTGTACGGATGTATTAGTTTCGCAAACTCTTCAATTTATCGTAGTTATTTTTAACATAATCAAAAATTAGAAAAATTAAACAATCAAAAGTAAAATAACAAATTAACATCAAAATTTGTTAATGTAGTTCGACAAATCTTGCTTACGTCTGTAGAGTTTTCACCTAGCTTAATTCTTTCATTAAGGACAATAATTTTATACAAGACTTTTCTTAACAAACATCATTCAACACTTGATACTATCTTTAGTCTTCACAACTTATGAAAGAATTTTACATCCAACAATACGACCGCCTCATATTAATATAAAAAGAAAATTTTTCTTAACAATCTTTTAACGAAAGAATAATCAACAAATAATTCAAGTGATTAAACGAAAGTCAACAAACATGAAAAACGCTTGAGAAAGAAATAAAGAGCAACTTGCCAATGTTTTAAGCTCTTTCGAAGATTAATCCAAATGACACTGACTGATTCACAAAATCACAGTTGCATCGTTAATACATTCACCACCTAAAGTATCTGCAATCCATAAGAAACTCATTGACAGTCTTTACTGCCTAAGATGGAGTTACATATGCACACTACATGCAACCAACCAAGCATTATTCAACCAAGAAGTTGCGTACATCCAACCAAAAAACGATTCAGTAATGAAATATCGCATACCCAATAAATAATGATACAGCCAAAGAGTCACATGTATCTACCACTACCTTTGAATGTTCTGCACTCCACTATAACGTGATTTACTCAAGCACCTGTGACCGGCACAGACTAAGGCTACGCATACAAGTCCAGAGGAGGAGTCATGCACATATGGAGTTGCACATGTCCAATGTCCCGCTGTCTCACTATTTTTTGCACTTCAGCGTTATCTGCCTATACACCTTCAATCAACCCACAACAAAACACAGACCAAGTCACGCACACAAGTCACACTCACTTCAGCAATCCCACGATATCCTTTTCTAGCATCGAGCAGCGGAGGCTCAAAACGTTTACATTCGGAAGATATGAAATCAATTTGATTGCCAAGTAAATGTCAAACTCAAATGGACCCATCACCTTGAGTTCATTGAAATTCTTGCAATTTTTGCCAGTTACCTCCAACGGATAATTGGCATCTTCACTAGATATTGTGATGGATTCAAGATCACTCCACATGCCAATACATTTCATTACTGCAAGCTGCGATATCCGGTTCCACACCGGCAGAGCAAGTCTTCTGAGGCGGGGCACCTTAAACAGACAAAATTACAGATTAGGTTTAATTTGAAGATCTGACAAGAATCCTGACAGCATAATGGATTCTCGATCGCCCCATAGATACAATAATACGACCCTTGATTTGCATATATCTGGCTACGTCTGTTACATGTCTGAACTATATTAATTTTACAGGAAAAGAAATGCATAAGCCTTGGAGTAAAAAAGAACTCTTCCTTCGGACCGTGGTTTGGTGAAACCGTAGCTCAGGCCACAAGTCATCAACCTTTGTCCATTCGAAATACCAAAGACGCTCATGATACAACTATCAAGAACTAGTTATAAACGTACAAGTCGAGACCAGTTATTTCACGATGTGCTTGTTCCAGTCGGATGGTAAGTAAAATGAGGCTCTGAAGATATAATATAACTTCATTATAACGCATTATTCCATAGAAGAATGAAGGGCACCTGTTCCCTTCCCACTAGGTTTCGTTTGGCAGAGATCATTTCAGGATGTTTGTGTTGGTTTATGCCCTTGCAGTCAATTTTGGTTGTACTTTTAATTGTATAAAATTTGTTTTATTCAATAAAAGACATTCTTTATCTTTGTGCATTTTAA
>JANTPM010000007.1:33016986-33031107 GCA_025434745.1 Erythroxylum divaricatum
TAGCTTAGGTCCATTTCATTAGGTTCCGATCAAGAGAGACGACCCGAGGTTGCAACCTATATCGCAATCTTGGAATTATTATTTTTGACCGGTTTCCAAGGATCGACTTTAAGGTCGAATCGACAGAGCCGCGATCAGGGAATCAGAAAAAGGTTAGTTTAACTTTATCAATTTCTTGTTTTAAGTTTTGAATCTAATTATGTTAAAGTTGATTCTGTGAAAAATTTTAAATTCATTCCGCTGCGCTTAGATTTGATCTTGTGTTAATTTTCCAACAGTTTGCTGATGTTCAGCAGCAAACAATAATAACGTTAGAACTTACCTTCCAGCGGTATAAATCAATTGATCACTGCTCATATACAAATTGATGTGAAAAACCAGTGATGTTATGCATCCCGGCTCAGATTCAAGCATATCTTTTAACACCACATGAAATCCTATGTGCCCGTAAAGGTGTTTAAGCTATTCCGTATCTGATCACATGAACGTATAGATAAGATTTAATAAAATATGGTAAGAATTGGTTTACGAGAATGAAAGATTTGTTCCCCTTTAACACACAGGTCAATGTCTCATCAGATTGACCATCCACGTACACATATGGCTCCATCAAAATTTTGATGAAATTGGACCTCAGCATTGACAAATCAAGTGTTCTCCAAAGAGAGGGATCACAGCAGGCTGAATGCCATGCACTGCAAACATGAGCAATGCCTGACGTGAACTCAAATATGCTTAAAAACTGGAATATCTTCACCAGAATATCATTGTCAAGGTCCTCCAATCTCCTTGTATCTGCATTACCGTCCTCCATGACTTCCATCAACAAAAGAAGGAACTAATATTGCTTCAATCACATAAACTTCCAATAGCACCAGCATTCAAGAAAACAGAGAGAAAGAAGAGGATAAAAACATTAAAAAGGAGTTGAGCAAAGCTTCTAAGAGGTTAAAATATTGCAATTCTCTCGATTATTTTCCATGCTCTATTTGGGAAAGCAGAGTAATGCCTATGGTTTACAACCACGTGTGTTAGCATGTATGTATCTGCTGGATTCGACTATATACACATCATTACCGTTTAATGCACAAAATTTTCCGCTTTGTTAGATTTTAGAGAGGGTTATAATATTCGCAACTTCTCTTTGTATTTTTTCAAAAAAGTTGTCTATTTTATTTAAACTTGTAATTTTATGATCACAAATAAACAATTTTACTAATTGTAATTAAGTATATTAGCCACAAAAATATTGGTTGTAGCCTAACACATTTACCCGGACTCACCTATTTTGCCCCTTGTATAAGAGTCAAACCTTGTTTAATAATGCTACAATTGTTGGAATTATGTTCATTATCAAATCGTTATGTAATATATTGAACAATTTTGTTTTGTGATTATTAACTTTGTTTAATAACATGACAAATGATTATATTATCATATTATGTTTATTGTTTTTATTCTAATATAATAAATCCTTGGTTAAATTTATACACTTGTCATCACAATGAAGATTATGATAACGAGAGTCAAGTCTTTAAAGTTTAATCTAAAAGTGTTATTGATCATAGGGTCGTCAAATAAAGAATTTAATAATCGGGTTAGATCAATATATATGTAATAATATCTATTGGATGAATATTAGTAGATCTCATTTACGAAGTTACATGTATAGATGATGCATATGGAGATATAATCATTGAACTGATCAAACTGAAAATTTTCAATGATTAATATTATCAATGAACTGTCAAGTGAGATATTCTTATAAGGATTTAAATTTATATTTTTCTTTTGTCTTGAAATCATCATAATAATCAATAATATATCACTTCTTATATTTTGATGTCGGACATCTAGTGTGTAAAAATTCTAGTTGAATGATCATTGGATATAATTAAGTACCTATTTGATTAGTGGTGAGTCAAGATGAGATACATCGACTCTAGGTAATGAGTTTGAACTCTATATTTTCATTGATCATAATAGTTGTTTCAAGACTATAATCACGACGATTGAATGAGTGAGAAAAAGAAATTTTCTAAGTCATTCATCCATCATTAATGATCGACATGTAATATAGTTAGTTATCTAATAGAGTTTGACAGTTAAACCATACCTTAGGATAATCCGGAGTTGTAATGATGGAAGGTAATAATACATTCTCTTTAACCGGGTTTTATCTTTGTAAAATTGTTACTTCACACTATCCAGTCGTTGAGAAGTGTTGTTAGACCCCAACCTTAATTAATAATTAATTAAATTAATTACTACCGATTTAGTGATGAACCTATATATGTGATCACACACTTACGAGTGTAATATTTTTTATTTATGATTATTTAATTTATTATGAAATAATTTATTTAATAATCTATACGACATATTTTTATTTTTTTTTGCTAGCACATAAAATATAAAAATCATTATATATATATATATATATATATATATATAAAGGCCAATTTAGGTTTAGTTGATATTAATACGAAAAATAGATGGCAATGAACAAGAATTAAGATGAAAAGACCAAAATAGTCCAGGCGAAACAAGCTCCAAACTAGATAACCGGCGCCGTATTACTTACTGTCGAATCTCTACTCCTTCTCTGGCGGGCTCTTGGCGAACTGCTCTGTTCAAGAACCTCGGTTCGGAGCGTTCGGTGACTACAAGTGTACACTTCGATTTCGATCTGTCCCAGAAATATGGGGGTGAAGTACTTGTGGGATATGTTGGATTCCTGCAAGAAAATCTTACCACTACATCATCTTCAGTTAATTCCTCTGTTTTTTCTTTTTTTCCTACTGTTTTCTCGGCAACCAAACATCCCAAACACCTGGGATTTGCTCCATTTTCATATTGTTTGATGCTGAAAAGGTTAGTTTCTTAATCACCCAATTCGTTGTTTTCAGGAACAAGAGGTTGTGCATAGATCTTTCCTGTTGGATGGTTCAACTTCAAACTGTAAACAGGTCGCACTCCGCAATGACAGAGAAGCTTTACCTTAAGAATCTTTTTCACCGTCTCAGAGCTCTCATTGCCTTGAATTGTAGCCTTGTTTTTGTTTCTGGTACTTGCTCCACTCCTTTTTTGCTACTTGGTCATCGGTTGCCATTGAAGTCTTACAGAAGTTATTCTTTTTGGATACTTAGCTTCAGCAAAGTATAGTTTTTTTTATCTTTGGTTTTCTGAATTTGAGCTTTTGATAATAATTGTGACCTTTTCATTCCCAAGCGCTCATTTTGTACACACAAAAACACTTATTTTCAGTAGCATCTCTCATTTAGTTTTGTATAGAATTTAGGAGTTACTCGTTGCTGTTTCGCTCCCTTGTAGACGGAGCAATTCCGGCTATCAAACTAGCAACTTACAGGCAGCGCTTAAAATCGGGAATCGAGGTAGGAAAACCTTGTTTACTGTTCTAAACAGTTCAATTTCTTTCTGTTCTACAGGTTTAGTTTTTTTGTTTTCTTTCTTTCTATCTGTTAACCTGCAAATGGGATCTCCGCACTTCAGGTTTCCCAGGATGAAGTGAATCAACAAAAAGCCTGCTCTCTTAAGAGAAACATGGGGTCTGAATTCTCCCGCATGATCAAGGAAGCAAAAGCCCTTGGACTGGCACTTGGAATCCCTTGTCTGGATGGGTATTTCAATGAAGTTATTTCTGTTAATATTATTGTGGAAGTTCTGTTGAAGGTGAACCAGTGTTGAATCATTTTATCAGAGATCTGAAGGTTGAACTGCTTGATAGAAAGTAGTTTATTACTGGTTCGCTTAGAACTTGATACTAACACCAATGAATTAATGACGAAGTCTGGTTCCAAGAATGTTGCTACTTGCCACTTGTAAAAGCACTATGAAATTAGTGAGGCTACAATTTAATGCATATAGATTCTTAAAGCAATGGCTGCACCTTTGACAAATTCTTTCTCCTACATTTCTTTTTCTTAATTCCAGAATTGAGGAAGCTGAAGCACAGTGTGCATTACTCAACTCAGAATCATTGTGTGTAAGTAGCAAAAATCTTCGTCTGGATTCAGTTGAGTCACTTGGATAAATTTCTCCAAATTTCTATGTTTCCAATTTATTTATTTTGCCCTATTATCAGGATGGTTGCTTTAGTTCAGATTCAGATATCTTCCTTTTTGGTGCTAGGACGGTGTACAGAGATATATGCCTGAGTGAGCAGATGGGGAGGGTTTTTGTCTGTTGATTCAATTATTTGCTCATCATTAATTTTGACTACTACTGACCAGTTCTTTTGATGATTAGCGGAAGGTGGTCATGTTGTATGCTATGATATGGCTGATATTGAAAGAAACCTTGGATTTGGAAGGAAATCATTGGCAAGTTTCTTTGGCCTGTTTCAGAAAATCCTGTTTAATTTGTTCCTATTAAAGTGAAACTCATCAAAGGCTCATACCTGAACACTCTGCTATCTTGCATTTTCTTTTGGCCTGTGATTGGTTGTATAATGCTTAATGATTATCTTTCTGTCTCCAGATTACACTGGCCCTTCTTCTTGGGTGTGATTACTATCAGGGTGTTCACGGTCTTGGTCCAGTATGTTTGGATAGTCCACTGCTTCTTTACTGTATCTATTTCTTTCTTATTCATTCTCCTTTTTTTTTCTTTATTGATGCACTTACCATATTTGAGTTGGCTGATAGATACTTGTGCTGTTACACTTTACTCAATGACTTTAGGAATCAGCTTGCCGGCTTATCAAGTCTGTTGGAGAAAACAATATCTTTCAACAAATCATATCAGCAGGACTATCTTTTGTAAATAAGACAAAATGTTCAAAGACAATAAGTCAAGCTCCTGATGGCAATGAAAATTCAAACCCAGTGCATTCAACAATTGGTATCTGGGGTGATGAGAACCTTCTTTTTGCAAATCTTATGGCCATTGTTTTGCATCTGGTTCTATACTGTTGCATTTCAGAATTTGGTTGAGCTTGGAACATGCAAGTTCACTAGTTCAACTTCTGCCTTAATACTTGATGCCTATTGTAGGTAGCAATGATAATTCTGAAGCATCGAATCCATGTTTGCAAGTTATAAATGCATATTTAAAACCTAAGTGCCACTCTGCAGATTCTGATGAAGTCCATAGGTAATGTAACTGACATCTGTTCTGATTTATTCATTATTTGCCTTGTGAGGTATTCATTTGATAAAATGATTTCATTTCTTTCCGACCAGAACATAACCAAGTCTTTTTTGTTCATTGAATAGATGTATTCATTACATGGTTACATTAAGAAAGTTTACATGTACACTCTTTGCACTGGGTTTTGACTTCACTTGAGCACAAATAAAATAGTAGAGTTTTTCTGCTTTAGCTGACTTGGACTTGACACGTCATATAGCATCATAGTTTCTATGATCTTGTTCCTTTGCTGTTATGTTTTTCACAGGGCGCTTGCAAATCTTCCATTTCAACGGGCTGAGCTTCAACAAATATGTGCTCAGTTTTTTGGGTGGCCTGTAGTGAAAACAGGTCTTTACTTTTCTGTTACCATGCAAATTGTTTAAGATGTAACATTAATGCATGGTAGCTTCATTGTAGATGAGTATGTCCTTCCAAAAGTTGCTGAAAGAGATCTACGAAGATTTGCCAATTTACGTTCAGCTTCATCACAACTTGGAGTTCAGCTTCCTCTGTACCAGGTACTAGCTTCACCTCAACTAGCCAGTGCCTGATGTTCCTCCGTATTGGTTGGTTTACTATCTTTGGAGTTGTTGGGTCTTAATGTGATGGGTATGGATATTTAAAATACTTGTCCTCCTGCTTGAAGATCCCAAAAGGAAGTGAGTTGAATGTGGTTTCTAACTGCAGCTTTAAAATACAATCTCTATCCTTTAAACATGAATGTGGCTGTACATATTTATATGAAAAAAATGAAATAGATGTATTTATGAAAATCCAAAAAGTGTTTGGAGGCATACTCCACAGAAATAAGTTGACATTTGTGCGTGAAAGCAGTTGCTTCATGCATTAGTTTTACGGTAAAACTTGGTTGCCTGAAGCATGTCAATATGCCATTCATAGAAATCATCTCCATCTATTGTTGTTGACCTCTGAGCAAAACCTTGCGCTGCAGATGGCAGTGAAGTGCCCGGTGACAGAAATTGTGAAGCACCGAAAAGTGCAAGGAAGAGATTGCTTTGAGGTGTTGTGGGATAGGTTGGACGGCCTTAAGACCTCTATAGTTTCTGCAGATCTAATTGAAAGGTACTATTTACGACTGCTAGAGTTTTCTACGTACTCAAAAGTGCAGTACTTTTCTGCTAGAAACGTGGAGAGTTAATGGCTTATGATCCAAACCCTCTGACTGAGAATTTGTTGTTTTTCATTTTTAATCAAACATATCTGCAATCTGTTTGATACACTCCTGCAACTGATCTGAGGTTCTAAGTAGCTTTACCATTATGCTGTTACAATTTTGCAAATCCTAAATGATTCACATTGTGATTCAATGGATTGCTTCTTATTTCTTTCCTTCTCTTTTCAGTGCCTGTCCTGAAAAGATAACCGAGTTTGAGGAACGGAAAGCTCAGGGCAAGAAAGAAAAACAGAACAAAGGAAGACCAAAGAAGTTGGTGAAGAGTACTACTATTGCTGACCTAGACTCTAGACTCCAAGCTTTGTTGCTGGAAATAGAATCAGAAGGCAATACAGCTTTTAGTTCCTCCCATTCTTCAAAACCAGCTATATCAAATGATAACGCTACCTTAGGTCTGACAAACCACGAGGGACTTAATGCAGGGTCAGAAAGAAGCAGCGAAGCCAATACTTTGACCTCATACTATGCTAGAAACACAGGTCTCGGTCAAAATCAGGTCATTGATCTTTCTAGTCCCTCCCCACCAAGAAACCTGCCTAATTTCTCAGGATCCCGACAAGACAGAAACCAAGTTGTTGATGTAATAGATTTAAGTGACTCAGAAACTGAAGTGTCACCTGTACATGCAAGAAAGGCAAGAGAACTCAGATTGTTCATAGCTAGCATTAGGGATGACATTTCTTAGAACCATTGTTCATGTATCCCTGCTTTGTTGTAGTGGACAGATATTTTTTTCCTTCTTAATGATGTCTCTACCTTCTGTCAAATGATCCCTTAATTTTTATATAAATTAAATTTTATTCTTATATTATAATTCTTAATAAATATATCGAAATTTAACTATCTTCTACAAATGCACATTTGAAAGCTGGATCTTAAACATTACAGACCAAGTGTTTAGGTACAAGTAATTATAACTCATTTTAACAAAAAAATCTACAGAGGAAAATTTCATGGAAGTAAATGAATTTGTCGTGTGGATGTTAAGTACTCTGCAATCCTTTTAACATTAGCCAAGAACTGAATGCATTTTGTAGGGTCGTCATCCTGCAATGCCAACTTCAAGTTCCAAAACAATTCCCTGTAAGGATTACTACATTTTTCTGTACTCTGTTCTGGTTGTTCTTCGTCCATAGGTAAGCCTTTTATCAGCTCGTTTGAACCTGATTTGTTTCCTATTCTGCTGTTTACAACAGCTTCCAGCTTTGAAGACATGGCAAAGGCCCGTCTGATACATGATGAAGGTATCTGCAACAGTAATGGAGTTTCCATGAAAGAGAATATGCAAAATTTTCAAGAAACTGATTGCAAAGTTATGTGCAACTCAAAACAACTTGACCCTATCGCTATTTCAATACAGAATTTACAGTTTACCTGAGCAAGCTGAGCGACTTTAAGTCCAAAACTTTTCTCTGAAACACCAGGTACCAGCTTGTAAAGGTAAGTGACATTTTCACCATCAAATTCCGAGTCTGTGGCTTCTGTATTTTTCTGTGAAGTCAGATAAGAAACATGGTATGCTCCTACAGAGCCTGGAAATTCTCTCTTGATGTCAGCAATTTTTGGGTAGTGAGTTACAAAAAGGACCATGCTTTTTTTCTTCTCGAGCAGATGGTGCAACGCAGCATACGCAATAGCTCCACCATCATGCGTACTTGTTCCTCTACCAAGCTCATCAATGATAACCAAGGAGTTTGGTGTGCACTTGTTGAGTATATAGCAAGCCTCGCTCAATTCTTCAAGAAATGTGCTTCGACCTTGTTGAATACTGTCAGAAGCTCCCATCCGCGTGTAGATTTGATCTAGCACGTGCAGTTTTATGGACAGTGCTGGTACAAAGGAGCCAACCTAGAGGGATGAGAGGGCAACTATGAATGAAGTGGCCATAACTCACAAGAACTCATTTTTGTCAAATAAAAGCAACAAAAAGTAAATTTTACGTGAACTAATTGAAACCAGAAAGAAAAGAAGTTCGAAGGAATTCAAGACATAAGAAATAAGTGATTGCACAAAATAGTATGTTCTTACGAAAATGAAGCCAATGATGAAATCAACTGAAAAAACTCAACAGGAATTTTTACAATTTTCACTAACATTAGTTAGATATGACCAGGAAAGAAAAATCGAACCGCTGCCAGACATTATGAATAAATGAAGATATAAAATTACACTCTACCTGAGCCATCAAAGCAATGAGAGCAACTTGGCGAATGTAGCAACTCTTTCCTCCCATATTTGGTCCAGTAATAATTTGACAATACTCTCCATTTGAATGCAAATTAGTGTCATTTGGTACAAAATTATCTTGCAAAATGGTCTCTAGAACCTGTTAGGCATAATTAACAAATAACCAACAAGAAACAGACTATTGACCATAATCTCTACTTCTGTAATAGAATATCACAATCCATTGAGCTTGAGTTTTAGACTCCACAGCAAACTATCATGCCGAAGTTCATCACATCACATAATGAATGATCATAATATAACCTAAAGTTTCAACAGTCTAAATGATTTTCTTCAACGTGCTAGACATTAAATAATATGGTAATTTCAATCATCTTGAAATCTGAAATCATTTAGATAAAAAGAAATAGTGACTTATTAGTGAATAGAAGAAGCATGTATAATAAGATATAGCATGACTATTTTACCGGGTGACGACCAGAGCAGATATGGATCTGAACAGGTTCTTCATTATCGACAAATACTGGCCGAATGTAGTTCTGCAAGAAATAAGTAAAGAATCACATTGCATCAAACTAGGCAGAAGTTAAGGAAAAAAAAGAAAGAAAATTTTAGCACACCTTGTTCTTTGAAAGAGTAGCAAGAGCATGCAAACAATCCAACGTTGCAAGAGCTTGAACAGCAGCCTGAAATTCAGCATAATATTTCCCAAATCCCATCAAAAATCTATCCCATGCAGTTCGACAAACAACCATTAGTTCTTCATTGGCCAGTGATAGTTCATCTAAGGCCGCGATTACTTCTGGTGGGTGGTATCTAATAGTTTTTTTAGTGCTGTTCACCTTGACCCAGCTTAATGGCACCTTTACATCCGAAGGCAACTGCAAAGTTAACTAATCAGAAGTGCAGCATGCAGTGCAGCTAAATTTAAAATAACTGGGGCAAAGAGTATACAAACACAAAACCTCAAATAGGTCCAGAGTACCCAATATGATGCAGTACACTAAATGACTGAATAGTTTACAGCATTGCATCAAAGAATTAAATGCATTTCCTTAAAACTTGCAGCCTTACCTCAATCAAATGTGTGATTCCTGACACACTAAAAAATTCCAAGTTACGCATTCTAAGGTGCTTGCGGTAAATACTGATCAAAGAATCCAACTTGTCCTTTGCTAATTGAACTGCTTCCCTGGCTTTTGCAACCTAGGCAAAGTAAATTGAGTATGTTTAGAGAAATAAAATGTTACATTTAACGCATGTTGAAAAACATAAATAGTGATACATAAAAAAGAACTACATGGAATATACAAACCTCTGGAAATTGGTCATTCGAACTTAAAATCAAGTTTGCAAGATCCTTTTGTTCCGCTGCTTCCTTATTTAGCATAGACAACAGTTTGGCAGCAATACCCACTATATTCGTGGAAGAAGCAGTCAAAAGTAACTTTTTCAATAGAACAGATTTTACGATCTGTGCGTGCACTCTGGCATTGTCATGATCCTCTTCAATGTTAAGTCGCTGAAGCTGTTTTCCGGCATATAATATAGCTTGAATAACTGCAATGAACTGTCGTTTGAAGACTTAAAATTTTTGGCAAGCACATCAATTACCAACAGCATCTCATGGTTATTGTCTAGGTAAAAAGGTTCTCTTGCTTTACCAAGTTAAAAGGCATCTTGAATCCAGATAACAAATTACATGTATAGGCTTTTCAGTGCCTTCAGAAATGAAATGTCAGCAAGTAGCAAAAGCATTGAAAATCACAATATCAGAGGAAAGAATAGAAGTTGTTTACACCCCTCCAAGAAGTTGCAAAGTTGCAGTGTTTCACATTGGAAGAAGGCCGTAAAACCAAGAGAAGATGAAAATGGGAAACCGTTATTCATGCTTAAAGCCATTTTAAGACACTGTTAGAGGCACGAATAACCCTTATGAAAATGAGCTGAACAGTCTCAAAACAACCAATGATTACCTCAGATGCAGTGGCAGTGCGATGGAAAATTCTGGTTATTCCACGTTGAATATCAGGTGATCTTCCTAAAGTTGTTAAAACAGAAGAGAGCAAGTTATAGAAATCAGGCTGTACAATGCATAAGTCAGCTTTCTCCTTATCAATCTCATTAACCCAAGGAGCAGCTCTATAAGAGCCCATGGATTCTGCAATCTCAGAAACAGCATCAAGACGAGCATTTATCATGCTTCTAGCACACAAAGGGTGAGTGACCTGTATCAGGCATTACTTATTAAATCTATGGAATAGATTATGATGAAGTTGATAGTCAAATATACAAAATAAGACCATTACCCAGTGTCTCATCAGCCTTGAACCTGGTTTTGTAAGAGTATGATTCATCATATGTAGCAAGGACCCAAACTCAGAACCGTTTGAATTGTTCCTCAAGACCTAAATGGTAACTTGTTAATCCAAGTTTAGAAACAGGGTTTGAAATAACTGGAAATTTAGGAAGAATTAAGGCATAAATCTAAGAGCAGGAAAATTGACTTCTCAAACATGAGACAAAGTTCCTACAACTCAGTTCAAGGGAGTTGGAACATGGCAGTTAAGACTTATTTGTCCAAAATTTGCTCCCCTCCTTTTCAACCAACCACCAATGTTTAATCCTAGTAAACGATGATAGAACATAGGAACGAAAAAAAAAAAAAAAAAGCATTCTGATGATCAATCTGCAAATCACTGTCATGTATAGACTGTTAGATGAAATAATCATAGCACAAATGATGCCCTAAGCTATTTCAGAAGAATCTCCAACACTCAATGAACTAACTACCAAATGATTCTAGCTCCATTAAGAGAGGTCTTTAGTGAAACCCATAGTTTCATAATTATTAAGCCTGAGTGAAACCAGTCAATCACCTCTAATTGTTGAAGTGTGTTTGCTGAAAGGTTCATTTCCATGTTGCTGGAGAAAGATCTGACCGAAGCTCCAAGCCCCCAAATGCTATCAAATCCAAATTGTTTGAGATGATGGATAGTTAAGGCCAATGCTTGCACTGCCAAATCTGGCATGTTAATGATTTCCTTTCATTTTGAAGTAGTGTGGATAAAAATCAGAAAGCAAATAGAAGATCAAAAAAAGAAATAAAACATTAGCATAAGTGGACTTACGGTAAAAAGGGGGGAAAAAAAAAGGGGGAAGTGTAAAACCATGTCAAGCACTATCTTTTGAAACAAAACTAGAAGAAAAACAACAAAACCGCATGAAAGGATGAGTTTGAAAGCCATCTCACCTTAATCAATAAGTTATCACTTCTCTGTTCTGTCACTTCTTGTGTTTGCTTTCTGTTATCCGGTATATTTTCTTGTATATTCTCATACAAAGACATGATATCAGCAAGTGCATTACCATTGCTAAAGCAATCTCGAGAGGCGCGCTCGACTCGAACATTTGAAGCAGGTCCAGCATATGCCAGCAGAGACTGATAAACAAGAATCCATAGAATAAGCTCAGCTAAACAAACTGAAACCTAAAATCTTAACTGCCCAAGCAAATTCGCTATTCCTATTTGAATCAGTATATGATAGTGAAGAGTAAGACACACATGTTGAATTAAGTTTAGTTAAACTTAATAATTAATTTTAGGCAGATTACAGAACGTTAAGAAGAGAATCCTTAGAACTAAAGCATGGTACGAGTATGGTCATATACGTGGTAAAAGGTAAGGCACCGAGCCTTGATGCCAAAACAATCAAAGAACGTCACACCTTTAACAACAACAAAAATAAAATGCATGGCTTCACACACAAACAAGAAAGCTTTCACGTTAACTTTCTAAATCCTTTCACGTTAACTAAATGAACTAATAGAGATTGTTTTCAACTACCTTCTCTGTTAGCTTTGACAGAGGATCCCCAAGAAGTAGCTCAGCTGGAGACAAGCTCAACACCACAGCCTCAAGCCCACTCCTCATAAAGCCATCACTAAGCTCACCATAAACTACATCTCCAGTCGAAATCTCAACAGCGACAAATCCAATCCTCACCTCAGGCAAACCCTCACAATCATCATTTCCCTCCAAAACACTTTTTTCCACTACACAACACAAATAATTGCTCTCCCCACCACAACCCTCCTCTCCTCCTCCCAAATCCTCGGCTGCCTCCAGTGTAGCCTTTGTATACAAAGCCGACAACCCTCTTGAGAACGGCCCGATCTTCGTGTCCCCATGCGCCTTAATAGCAGCTGTCTCAGTTTGCTTAACAACACCAACCTTATAGCCTGCACTCACCAATCTTCTAGCATGGACACTTAATCGAAAAGTTGGCACGCTTGCAGTCATAAAGTTGCGATCTTTATGAGCATAAATTCCAAGCACTCTCGCCGCTATCTCTGCATCTTCCCCGAAAAACCGGTACTTGTAACCAACCTCAATCATCAAAAGAACATCTGGGTATTTGCCTTTGAGGTCCACCACTTGCTGCTCTAAAGGAGTGAACTTTACGGAGCCACTGTGGCATGAGATTTGGGGTTGAGGATCTTCAGGGATTGGTTCGAGTAGTTTGTCAATGAACTTCTGGTGAAGAGATGGGTTAGGAATTGGGTTTTGAGTATGAGGAGAAAGTTTGGGCCGTTTGGGAGTGGAAGCGAGGTGTGAAGACAGGAGTTTGCGCTTGGCGGGAGAGAAAGAGACGGTGGCAGAGATTTTCAGAGGTGGGTTCGATGACAAAGATGAAGATAAAGGGTTGGTCGCCGGCGGTGGCGAATCGGAGGTTTTCGGTTTAGGAGCGAAAAAGCGGGAAATGACTTGCTGCTTTTCCCTGCCCATCAAGGCCTTTCTGTAGGAATTTCCCTTTGTTCGGTTAATATATATACATTCGCACATACATACGTACTTGGCGAGCTTTAGTTCATGAAGGCATCACATTAAAGCTTACGAAACGTTTGGTAGAGATTAATCAGTAGAGTTTTTTTTATAAATTTTTTTTTTAAGTCAGTTAATTGTTTAATTATTAATTAAAAAAATAATTTTTTTTAAAAATACTTTATACAATAGATTATTTGATAATATAAAAATAAAAAATATTTTTATTAATTTTAATTATAATAATATTTAGATATATTTTTAAAATTTTAAAATAAATTATTATGTAAGTATGTATCATTTTAAATTTAATTTATAATGTTTTAAAGAATTTTAAAATAGAAAAAAAATAATTTTTATTAAATACTTTTGAATATTATATTTTAGTAGTTCAATTCTCAAATATATATATATATATATATATGTCAATAGTTAATTCCATTATATTGCACTCAAAGAGGCGAAGCTATTGGGGACTTGGGCTAATCCTTTGAATGGCAGAATAGACATAGCTCTGAAGCTGAAGGGTATACAGTATGAATACATAGAAGAAGACCTATCAAACATGAGTGCTTTGCTTCTCAAGTATAACCCAGTTCACAAAACCAATCTCAATTTTTTTTATATTGATGTGTGCTTATTATATGCAGATCCTGCAAACAATAGTGAAAACTCGCGGCGCCAAAGACGAAGAGCTACCAAAGATCATAGAAGAAGCTGGTGAACAGATGAAGATTCTTGAGAACGAACTTAAAGGAAA
>JANTPM010000007.1:33031207-33046048 GCA_025434745.1 Erythroxylum divaricatum
AGAGTTCAATTTCAACCCTAAGCCGGAAAATGACATGAATGCATGTATACTATGTGCATGTGCAACCAGTCAGTAATTATAGAGGCTATATGCTGTATGCGCATGCCGAGATAAAATTTAATATCCCGAACCCGTCCTAATTACCAAAATACCCTTCCTATAGGAGAGGGGATGTTACAATATTTCATCTTCTTTTGTTGTTACAAGTGGTTTGATGGTTTGGCGAAGTATCAAATTCACTTGATACTATAATTTGCAGGGTATAAAATGGATTATCTATGATGGAACTAGAACTTGATTCTGGCTAGACCCTTAAGCTAGCAACTGAGGTCCTCTTATTCACCATACAACTATTCTTCTTCTCCAGGCAACTATGGATTGCTGCCTTCAACACTTCGTAGACATTACTGGCAACTAGAAATGGGAAGCATTCCAACATCTGCTTCATTCTTCGATTTGCATGACCATAGCAGATACGTTACTTCCCTGGTCTTCTCTAGGCCCCGATAAGCTAACTTGGGTAAGTCAAACAATGGGCAATTCACTACTGCATTCGCTTGTGCTATGATAATGGAGCATGACGATGATTCGACCATTGGATATTGGAAGATAATCTGGCTGTGGCAGGGCCCAAAACGAATTCAATCTTTCCTCTAACTCCTCTCCCATGACTGCCTACTATCCAACCACCAATGGGTTCAAAGACAGCTAGCAACAGATGCGACATGCTACCATTGGTTTTCATAAGAAACTTCACTACATGTAATTCGCGACTGCCTTAAAGCCCGTCAATTGTGGAATTTGTTCCCTCCACAAGCAATCTCTCTGGATTTTTTTCACTATTTCAGTGCAGGAGTGGCTAACCAGGAATCTTCAATCACGCTGCACTGTACTTGGCTGGGATTGGTCAATCATCTTCGGCACTGTTTGTTGGTTTCTATGGATTTGGCGTAACATGACCCTCTTTAAAGAACACTTCTCCTGGCTGACTTCCCCAGAGCATCATATTCTAGAGTTTGTACATCAGATTCGCAAGGCGTCGGTTTGGTTCAGTAGAACAAAATTGGGCAATCGCCCTCGATGCGAACAACTTCTTGGATGACAAAAACTTCCCTTAGGTTGGGTCCGATTGAATACAGATGGAGCAAGCAAAAGATTACCCTCATCAACCTCAGCATGTGGCCTGATTCGTGATAATTCGGATGCTTGGCTTGGAGGCTTTGTACATAATATTAGCTAATGCTCCTCCCTCTTTGTTGAACTTTTGGGGGTTTACTTAGGGTTCAACCTCGCCTGGACCCCAGGCCGCAGACGAATCGAATTAGAGGTTGATTCTCATAAGGTGATTCAACTACTTTCATCCTCATCCCAACGTCAAATGTCTCTTAATCCCCTAGTTCTAGGTATCAATGAATTGTTCACTTGGAACTGAGTAGTTCTACCTCGCCACATCTACAGAGAAAGCAATTGATGTGTTGACTGGCTCGTCAAATATGCAGAGAATTTTGAGATAGGGATCACTACTTTTAAAAATACACCCATAGGGTACCTTTCAATATTGTTAGAGCACATGTTAGGGATTTGTCGCTCTAGACGCGTTATATAATTTGAAACGTGTTTCTTTCCTTTTATAAAAAAAGCCTAGTCCTGAATTTTAATATTAAATTTAATTGGATATTAAATCAAGTTTTTATTTTATTCTATTATTTTCTACTTGAGCAACTGAATTGTAGTTGTTGTTATTATTGTTTGATATTAAATCATTCTTTTTAATCTTTAACTTTAGAACTAAGTTTTTATATGAAATTTTATGTTCGATTCAACTTGAAATGTAAGTTTTAAGGCCCGAGCTCGACTCCAAACCATCATTGCCCCTAAAGTCATTTTTGGTTAAAGGGTTAGTAATAGAACGGGATGAAACGTGACACATTTTCATCATTTAGTTGAGGGTTTCATAATAGAATATAACGGAATTGGATGGAAGCGAAAAGTTTATTTTATGTTCCATTTCATCATAACCAGTGAAAATAACTAATAAAAAATCTTTGATTTGAAGGGTTTATGATGATACGTAAACTAATAAGTACATACGACCTAATACACCCTCAATAATTTTTCTTAATATCAATTTTTTTTTAACCCTAACCCTCCTTTTCCTTAAACTCATTTATTACCATCCACAAAACTATATATAATTAATAATATTTGTATATTATTAATAATAAATTGTGTATAATTAATAATAAAATAAAATATATTTAATAAAAATTTTTATTAATGAAAAATAGAAAATATATTTAAATTTTATTTTTTAATTGTTTGTATATTTTTCTATATAAATAAAATATAAATCAATTATTTTTAAATATAAATTATATATAATAGAATAAAATAAAATTTATTAAATAATCAATAATAACATTTTTATATAATTAATAATAAATTGTATATAATTAATATTAACATAATAAATTTTTATTAAAATTTTTATTATTTTAAAATAAAAAATATAAAAAAAATTATTTGTCACGGTTGTAACTTGAATCGTGACTTTTTAATTGGACATGATTTACATTTTAAAATCATATCGTTAAATTTTCTGTGACAACCATTTTAATGTCAGGGATATAACAATCATTTATTATTCATTACATGTCATTCCACCCATCTTGCAAACAACATTTCACTACATTACATTATGAACCTTTCTATTTTTTTTAAACAACTTTTCACTATATTACATTTCATTTCATTATAAACCGTTTCGTTCTGTTTCATTCTATTACATTACATTTCATCAATTAACATTCAACTAAACAGATCCTAAGTTCGGGACTTTTTTGTCATGTTTAGAGTCTTTTTTTTAAGAAAAGGTTAATTCTTTTACTGTATTTTCATGTAATAAGTCACTTTTTAAATGTATTTTCAATTACATATAATAAATGTGAAAAAGGATTTGATTATTTCACCTCTAATGTGAAGAAATGTCAATTTTATAGGCATTTAAAATAAATCAAAAATTGGAGGTAAAATATTAATAATATTTTATCCAAATATATATAATATTTTAATAATTAATTCAAATTAATTTTGAGTTGAATCTTGAGCTTATGTTACTTATTCAAATAAGGAGAAGAGAAATTAACAGCAGCAACAAACAAACGGAAATGGTCCAATTTTAAATGTGTGACAAGTCCAATTTCTTATCATAACCAGCAAGTGAACCTAATATAGATGAAGAAAATAATATGAGGCCCATTTTCTGGTGGGAAAGAGAGAGTGAAATGATAATGGATTAAATTAGAATAATCCATTTAAGATCTAATTGGTTCGACTTTTAAGTAGAGACAGCCCTGGATCTAATTTGTGGTCAACGGGTCAAGTTAAGGTTAATCGAGCCTCAAACTTCATAAAAAAATCTAACATCGGGCCAACTTAGACTCGAGCTGTCAACACTCAATTTGGCCCAAGACTCGAAACTTATAACAAAAATGACATTTGTTTTATATTTTTAATTTAAAAAATAAAAAATAGGTCAAGCTCAATCAAACCTTAAGCCTTATATTAATTAATTCTTTATAATAGTGAATTGCTTATAAAATAATAATGAACTATTTATAAAGTACAAAATTAATTATTTAAATTCTTTATATTATAATTTAATTATTTATTTAAGTTTAAATTCAACTTAAGCGGATTTTTGTTTTATAAGAGAAATAAGGTATAGAACACTTGTGTTAAAAAATGATTTGAACATTTTCTTTTCAAAAACTTCAGAAATTGAGTAATTCAACCCTTCTTGATTTTCCAAAAAAAAATCTCAAATTAAATCCCAAATTGAAATATTAGTATAAGCTTATCCACGAATTTGATTAATTACTCTTTCCACTGTGAAGCAGTTAGATAATTCAAAATGACCTAGAACCATTGTAATCTTTACTTTTTAAGATGCGGCTCAACTTTATGCTCAATCAAAGTCAAATGGCTCCAAACATTATTTTAGTGTAATTATTTAAAATAATGTTATTTTATTTTAACCTTTGTAAAAATTTACAAAATAAAACAATCTAATTATTTTGGACCGTTCAAGTCAACTGCTACCTCTAAAATCTCATGTAAGTAAAATGAGTTTTAACCAAGTTGTCATTGAATTAAATAATAAAAACTAATAAGGATGTTCTGATCAATGAATAAAAGAATAAATTGATAAATTTTGAATTAAAGAGAACATTCTAAACCAATCTAAACCGATTTAGTCAAAGCAATATTTAAACTTTAATTTCAATCAAATTTTGAGACGAGTTAAACTTGACCCTTTTATTAACAATCGAGCTAGCTTGATAACAGATCAGTCTGAGCTAGAGCTCATCAAAACCTCGAACCTAAATTCACAACTCAAGTTCAAGATTCTAGGTTTGAGCTTAATTATAATAAGGTTTAAGCAACTTGAAATTTAATTGGCTTCGATCAGACTTGAGCTAAAAATATATAATTTTAATTTAAAAACTAAAAAATAATTTCTTTACATAAAATAATATTATTTCACTTAAAAATTTCGAACTTTGTTCAAACCCGATTAGATCATTTTTACAATAAGTCAGCCCGAGCTAGAGTTGACTCAATCCCCAAAATTGACTTGACCAATTCTAGGTTCAAGCTTGAATCTTATTAGACTTAAGCAACTCAGAGTTCAAATAGTTTCCTATTCCCTTAAATTTTTTTGAGTCTTATCCGAACCCAACCTAAAACTCAATATTGCTTTAGGTTTTGGCGTCTCTATTAGCAACCATAGTAAGTTAAAGTGCCTTTCCAACTTCCTTCCGTTTCCTGTGGTCCATCCCTATGTGACAACTGATTCTTGACCTTCATTCACGAAGGCAACTAGACTTTCAAGACTTCATTATCATAATACCTTAAAATATCATTAGATCTTGTGAGCAAACTCCATGGAACGTGCACCATCGCAGCTCATACATTTATCCGCTCTATCACTTGAATTTAACTCCAAACTTATGGTTCATATCCCAAGCTCAAAGTCTTCCATGTACGAAGTTCCCATTTGATTTAAGAGGGCAGAAAAGAATAGTTACTTTTATTTTTATTATCATTTTAACGAAGTACATACACAGCGGAATTGCACGTACTTTTGGAAGGAACTCTGTGTTAGCCAGAAAAAGGTGACAGCCGCTCACACGGATACTCAGTTGGTTATTGAGAAAGAAAGTAAGTAAAAAGTCTTAGGTTCGAATCTCGACAGCGACAATGTGGGAGCTCATCCAATGTAATGATTCCTTATGCGCATCAAATATTGGACCGCTTTTTGAGAAATTGGCTTGAATCAAACTGTGATTTACCTCACTCACACAATATCGGGCCAGAGTATGGAGACACCTAAAATAGACGTTCCACTTTTTGAGTCTAAGAAAAAGGTGGTAGCCGACAGAATAGTGTAAAAGGCAGCAATGAAGAGAGCCCTTCTGATCCCTTATACCTAAATAATCTTTGCCCCCTTGCTCCCTTTACATCCAAGATGTAAGATGTAAGGAAAATTATCTTAAGGAAAATAGAGGGCACAGAATATTTGAGTACAAAAGAATAGGTCCCGTGAAGAGAGAGTTAAAGAGTTAAGAGATTAGAAAAAGTCAACAAAATAAAAACAACCTATAATATACTAAATTTTTTTTTGTATTTTTACAAAAAGACTATTTCTGTAAAACGAACCTATAATTTTATGATTACAAAAGAATAATTTTACAGATTACTTCAAGACTCACCTTTAAAGTTAACTATCTAGTAAATAAGGCTTTTACTTTGTTAGGATCTAGAGATGGTTATAATATATGCAACATTCTTTTTGTATATTTACAATGATACTATTAATGTTACTTAAATTTGTGACCTTATATTTATCTAAAAAGACATTATATTAGATTCAATTTAAAGTTTAACACCCAAAATAATGTCATTTACGATTTCAAGTTCATACTCAACTCGACTCATATGGCACAAATCCACCCGACTTTCAATCTAAACTCAAACCACATTTTTTTGGAATTGAGTTGATAACAAATTCAATGTGGTCTTACTAATCATTATTTCTAACTAAGAGGCAATAAAATTAGGAATAATATTAAGTTGAGTTTGTGTCGAGATCAGGGCAAATTAGGTCGAACCATACTTAAAATTATTTCCCTTTTTAATTTATTTTTATTTTAAAAATAATTTCTATTTTGTTAAATATGATATTGTTTATGCTTAAAATATTTATTATAATAATAGTTATTATTATTATTATACGTTCTATATTTTTTATTAGAGTTATAAACTTAATTTTGCATAATTAAATATCTAAAATTTAAATTCCTATAAGAATATCCAATAAAATACTAAGAGATATAATATTCATACCCTTGTAATTTTTTTAAAGTTATACCATCGTAAATTATTTTATATATAAATAACTAATACTAAAAAATTAATTTTATCAAACATCAAATGATAAACATGTAATGTAATTCGCTGATCAAATCAACTAATAGAATTAATTAACAACTAATAAAATTAGTTAACAACTAATACAATTAACTAATTGTCAAATAGATCGTTAATCCTGTTGATTTTGAATGGCTCGAAATGGAAAATTTGATGTTATCCGTTATTTCTTTTTTTTTTTTAGGTGACAAAAGGCTTGGCTTAAACCACGTATGTCACAGACACAAAGCAGCCTGTATCCACACCATTTTGCCTCGCCCTTTTCTTGTTCTGAGGTACAAAAGCAACCACCGAGTCTGTTCTCTTTTTCAGATTTTCCCACCAATCATTGTATTTAGTGCACTGCCCCAACTACGTAGATATTCGATCCATACCACAACTGCCCCTTTTGTAAATTATATAATAAAATCGCAGCTCTTTTTTTTATTTTAAAAGCATGAATATCATTTTAAACAAATTAATGTTTTATAATTAAATACTAGGTTCTGTTAATTTTATAATTAGACATGTAATCATAAGATCATATATTTAAGTCACAGAATCAATTTTTTTGTAAAAATATAAAAAAATGCTTGCATATATAAGATTCTTTTCAGACCCTATTTTGTGCACTAGATATATTTTAAATTAAAATATATCAAATAATTTATTTAAAATATGTAATTTATAAAATTATTATATATTTTAACATTTATTTAAGATATATATTTTTATCAATGATTATATTTATTAATAAGTTAACTATATTAAATCTTAATATAACGCATTAGCTTATTAATTCATATTAAATAATTTTAGATAATGAATATTAATATTAAATGTAAACCTTTTTGATATTAAGTACAATCACATCCGTCAAATTCTCGCCATTAGTACGTATTATTTACAGGCATCCCTTGTCCGTACTTATATATATCGTCAAAGAGGTAAAAGTGTAAATATAGAAAAAATCGTGGACCATTAATTAATTAGTAGAAAAAAAGATAATAAAATATCTTGTATAAATATAAATAAATAAATAAGATAAACTATCCTATTTATCCACAGAAAGTAGCTAGAGCTTTAGCTAAACTTTCATGGAAGCCAGTGAGTTGATGAAACGCCAACAGAATAAACAACTCTTTCTTCTATATATCTTGAATGGGCAATGAACAACTTCTCCGCAAGTAAACCTCAAAGCTGTAGACATCTAAACCTCGACAAAGACGCGGTAGATAAGGGTGAGTCAGGCGAAGACGAAGACAAAGAACAGCAAAAGCAGCAACAAGGAGGAGCTAGATGTGAGTGGGAGATCGCTCTCTCTGCTGTTATTTCTTCAACTAACGTCGAAGGAGCTAGCGTCTCGGATGCTCTCGGCGTCATCGAGTTCGATCACTCCAACACCGTCTTTGCCACCGCGGGAATCTCCAGAAAGATAAGAATTTACCGTCTTGAATCGTTGCTCGCCGGCGGGAGTGAAGATGGTCGCATTGGGTTTTTAGACCACGGTAGCGTATGTGACTATTACATATGCACTCCGGCGAAGCTAAGTAGTCTGCGGTGGAAACCCAGGTCGGGCGGGCGGGTGATTGGGTCTGGCGACTATGATGGGGTGGTGATGGAGTATGATCTCGAGAAGAGACTGCCCATCTTTGAACGAGACGAACATGGTGGTCGTCGGGTTTGGAGCGTCGACTATTCCCATTGGGATCCGACTTTAGGCGCTTCAGGGTCGGATGACGGCTCGTTTCAAATGTGGGACTCGCGTAGCGAAGGCGGGCGTTGCGTTGCCGCCGTTCATCCCTCGGTTGGTCGCGCGGTCTGTTGTGTTGAATTCAATCCGTTCGGAGGATCGATGATAGCCGTTGGATGTGCTGACCGGCGGGTTTACGGTTACGATATCCGGATGCTGACCACCCCCGTGATTACGCTTAATGCGCACAGCAAAACGGTGACATACGTCAAGTTTTTGGATGGTCATACGTTGGTGTCTTCCTCTATCGACGGACATCTAAAGATGTGGGATTTGGATGACATGCGAATGGTTCGTAAGTACAAAGGTCATGTGAACCATCGAAACTTCGTGGGGTTGTCGGTTTGGAGAAATGGAGGTTTACTGGGATGTGGGTCGGAGAACAACCAAGTGTTCGTGTATGATAAGAGATGGGGTGAGCCAATATGGGTTCACGGGTTTGAGACAACGGCTAGTTATGGTTCGAACCATGGGTTCGTGAGTAGTGTTTGTTGGAGGCAAGTGGGCGATGACAGTTGCACACTTTTGGCCGGAGGGTCCAACGGTGTCTTGCAAGTTTTTGATTGTAAACGAAAGACATCAATTTGATTTCAAGCGTATAATATTATTTAGCCATTTAAAAATGGCAAATTTCTTATGCAATCTAATGATACTAACGTGATTACATTAATGTAATTGCAATTTGTGGATGCTTAGAAATAACTTGCCTGACATTATGTCACAATTTTCTTTCCTTCTTATTTTTGAAACTTTGTAATTTATATTTCATGTATAGTATTGGCAATGGGCTACTATACAAGAGTCTAGTTGAAATACAAAATTTAGGAAAATTCATTAATACGCAGTATTATACTTACCTAATAGAGAGATCATTTCTGATAGACCAACATATAATGCAAAATAATGATAGTATAAAATATAGATAAAATACGTATAAATAAAAAATAAAAATATTTAATGCAATACATAATATAACGTATATAGTGATGTGAGCAGGAGTATGGACTATTATGGAGATGGTATGCATGATGGGAGCGAGTTTGTCATTCCAATTAGACTTATGTTTAAAGATAAGATCGAGAGACTCAAGGAGGCTCTTTATGGAAATGTAGGTCAATTTGTAGAGATGATAGAGTGCACAAAAACTATTGGAGGAGAGTTATCTGAATTACAACCCAAATTGATTTATTTGTCTCAAATCTTTTGATTTGACTCACTTGAAACTTGAAGACCATTGTATTAAGTTGCACTCATCACTTAAGCCCGAGAGGAGAGGCACGTCTACAATCAGATTTAGAGGCACATTAGACCAGACCTAGGCGTGTTTTTAGTATTCTATTTTGGTTTTGTTTTAAGTTATGCTTATTTTGACCTTCTATGTATTATTTAACTCAAGTCTTTTATTATTTGACTTAGGTATAAATACCCTTTTTAGGTTTAGGGAAATACAACTGTGATCATATTATTTTCTTGTTTGTCCCTGACCATATTGAGAGGAGAAACCTCTCTTGTTCTTTTCAATTTAAGAATTAAACATCTTTTATCAATCGAATCAATTTGTGGAGTGATTTTTGTCATAAACAACTTTCTTGATTTGTTATTTACCCGTTATCTAAGTTGCTCGAGACAAGTTCTTTATAAGGTCTAGTTGGCAAATTTGAAACTCTGCAGATCGAATTTAATTCTGGTTAATTTGAATATACCATCTTCTTGTTTCTTTGAATTCCAACTTTTTAATCATTCAATTCCATGGTTTTTCGTCAAAGCTGATCCTTCCATTATCACATTAAGGAGTTTTAAACAATTCTTCTTTGCTCCTTCCGTGTTTGGGTGTTATATAGAGTATGTATGTATCAAAATGAAGTCTCTAAATCATGTATGTATCAATTTAAAAGTTCCAATTTTAAATTATAATTAAGAGTTGTTTACCACTTATCGGCTTAAAACTTCAAAGTAATAAGTTGAAAATAATAATATATTAAACAATAAATGTTGGTCGAAGCAAGTTTATTACTTAATTTTAAATTAGTAATTTATTAATTAATTTATATTTTAATTTTACATTATGTTATGTGTACTGTGCATTTTTTTTAAAACACCGAGTACAAATTCTATAATTATAAAGACATAGATATTGTGCTATAGTCTCAATCGAGGGCTATGATATTTCCATTATCTATTAATATGGTTGGACTTTATATCATTAGATTAATTACGTGGGGGTCGGGATTTCTTGATATTTATGGCTTGAGATTGATTGTTATTATTACATATGTTACACGATATTGATAAGATTATGTGATTATTTATTATTTCACTCGTGAACTAACTAATTTTAACTAGATCAAATTTAATTTAAAAATATATAATATTAAAATTTTTGTTTAACATATGTTTAAAAGATAATTAATAAAAGTTTTCATTAAAAAAGAATAATTAATCTTAAATTGTATTAATTTTTTGAAAATTTTTAATTGAATAATCAAAATTTTAAATAATTTGCTAATTACATCAATAAATTATTAACAAAATTACGTTTGGAACTGACTTATTAAATGTTTAAAAGATTAATCATTTAATTAAAAATTAAAAATTTGAATATTAAATTAAAAAAATTGAACACCTTAAAAATGATTATAATTGAAAAAAATAAAAAAAACAGTATCACTTAAGAAATACTCAAAAAACGTAAGGGATCTTCTGTTTTAGATCAACTTTTTGTAGATGTTCCGATTGTAGCACTCCACTCTCGCAAGACCCGAACCCGATATCGATGGGTGATGACCGAATCTGTGTCCCGCGAGGGTAGCGTGCTAGGACACTCACTTAGTCAAAAATCGGTATTTTTTTATACCATAATCAAACATATTATACAGAAGTCAATCATTACGTAGGGCCCACTTTATTATATAATTATTTTTTATAGCCATTTGGGCCCTTTCACAAATACAATACACTTTAGTCATTTCAGAATACTAATTTATACACAAAGTTGCGGAATATATAATTCAATACAAAAATAGAGAAATGCAATGCAGATGCGAACTGATCCCGACCTCTATCCTTCACTTGAATGTTGTAGGGATACTCTCGTTAGTCTAATGGGATATTCTTCTGATCCTGAAAAATATTTGCAAATTTTGGGTAAATTTTAAGAACTTAATGAGTGACTATCATCGATGGCTCACCCAGTTACATATATGCAGTGCACATAAGACCCACTTTTCATTTGTTACTTTGTTGTGACCAAGCGCCTAACTGTTTCATATAGGGCTTATTAAACGTTGAGCCTGAGGCTCTGATTCACTTTTGAGCTCGAAGTTTATTTTCACTCGTCGAACTTTAAGCTCTGATCGGTGACTACTCCAGTCACAACAATCATTATGTTTCATGCATTCATGAAATGAAATGTATCACTCATATTTGCATGCTCTTATTCAATCATATTCGCTTATCATGGGACCGTAGTTCCGCATTCAACAAATAATTGAGAATTTACACTTTCACTTGCATGCAATTATAAATTCAGAAAACACTTAGCAATCACTTCAATACACTTAGTTCATCCAATTCACATTCAAGTAGCACTTCAATATCCAAATCAATCATCACAATCATCGGACCTCCTGTCCGGAAACCAACATAATCAATCACATTTACAAAATCATCCAATAATCAACAATACAAGAATTCAAATAATAAACAATGAAGTGAGACCATCTCGGTCTACTCATAGTATGCTCCAAAATAGCATTTGCTTCCAAATTCTATATACGCCTATATGCAGATGTTGAATCCTAGTTTGCTTGCAAAACTCCAAGTCAAAGTTGTCTTTCCCCTTGTTCTTGAGTAGGATTCTCTTAGTTCCCTAAAATAAACCAACTCTCGTTCAATAGGAATCCACTTTAAAATCTCACAATGTAAAATCACTAAAATTGATTATAGAATACTTAAATCCAAGCATTCTCTAAACTCCATGAACTAGAATCCTTCTAAAAATTCAAAAGGTTCAAAAGGATCTAACCTTGACTCTTCACCAAATGAAGAGATCTTTAGCTCAAATAGAAGCTCTTTTCTTACTCTTCATTTTTCTCTTCTTGAACAACTCAAAAGTCTTCCTTAAAGACTAAGAAGAATTAAGTCATAGCTCAACTTTCTTCTTTTCTCTCAAACCCCTAAACTCTCTTTCTATTTCTTATTCATTTTCGTTATTCTCTTCTGCTTATCCTTCCATTGACGTTTTTCTTCTTCATTTATACGCATGACAACACTTCTTCTTCCAATTATGCCCTTAATGATTGATAATTGTCTCATTTGTCTATCCATTTATGCCTTATGTCTTTTATACTTAAGTATCTTGCCAATAGTACCCTTGAACATTCTAACATAACACTTTCTTCTAGAAAAATGTCTCCCATTGTCTTAAGTTTTTAGTGACACCAAAATCATTCAATTCGGATTAGTGATTAGAAAGATACACTTCAAATATTTTTGGATTGTTCTTGTCCAAATCACTATATTAGGCACAACTTCTATCCGGAATTTAAACATCATAGAGACTGGATTAGATTTCAATTTTTTCATATCATTTGTAGCTCCATATCTCTAGTTTACTACAAATCAGAAATCATCTCATTTGGAGTTCTACCGATCCCGAAATCATCAAAATACTAAGGTATATTCAGTAGAATAACACCAATTCCTATTATTTAAGAGCACACTCACTGTACCAGTCCCACGTTTTACACTCAATATTTTTCAAATCATTTCAGATGGCTATGATTTTTGGCAGAGATGTAGAGAAATGTCTTACAAATCCAATGGTTTAAGAATTAAGTCATTTAGATGTCTAGAGAAGAAGTTATGGCCAAACGAATCAAACCCTTTTTGTCCTCAATCATACTGAACCCATTTTGGGGAAACATCCATAACTTTCTCTAGAAATTTCTGATTAAGGTGTTCTTTAGATGGATCGAAAGAGGACATCAAGATCTACAACTTTTATGAAGACTACAAAGACATCTTTTATCGTCTAAAGGGTAAAAAATGAAACAAAAAATAGGGCAGGCGAAAACATAGAAGAAGCAAAACACAAAAGAAGATGACGTCATCACAGAATAAGCAAAACACCGAAGAAGATGATGTCATCACAGAAGAAACACAGAAGAAGATGACGTCATCACAGAAGAAGCAAAAAGGCAGAAAATACATCTTTACTCTTGAACATCTTCCCTTATAAGGACCATAACTTTTGACTCCAATGTCCAAAATTCACATACTATATAACGTTGGAAAGATAAAAGAAATATCTATAACTTTCATGAGCAGATTTTATCATCTGAAGGGTTGAAAATGAGACAGAAGATAGATCAGGCAAAAATACAGAAGAAGCAAAACTTAGAAGAAGATGATGTCATTACGGAAGAAACGAAAAGACAGAAGAAGCAAAACACAAAAGAAGATGACGTCATCATAGAAGAAGCAAAACATAGAAGAAGCAAAACACAGAAGAAGACGACGTCATCATAGAAGAAACATATAAGAAAATGATGTCATCATAGAAGAAGCAAAAAGGCAGAAGAATCGAAAAAATTGCTACAACTTTCTGTACAGATATCGGATTATGGTATTCTTTATATGGTTCGAAAGAAGACTTCAAGATCTACATCTTTCACGAGACCTCGAAGACAAATTCTATCTTTTGAATGGTCAAAAATGAAACAGAAGATAGGCTAGGTGAAAAAGCAGAAGAAGCAAAACATAGAAGAAGATGACGTCATCGCAAAGGAAGCAAAATACAGAAGAAGCAAAACACAGAAGAAGATGACGTCATCACAGAGGAAGAAAAACACTTAAAAAGCAAAACACATAAGAAGATGACGTCATTACAAAAGAAGCAAAAAGGCAGAAGATACATCTGTACTCTTGAACATCTTCCCTTATAAGGACCATAACTTTCAACTCTAATGTTCAAAATTCACATACTATATACTACTGGAAAGCTAAAAGAAAGGCTTACAACTTTTCAGAAGACACTTTTACCTAAATCAGCCTAGATTAATCCAAAATTTTTCCAAAATAAAGAACATGAATTTTTACATTCATCCAATGTACTGCACCTAGTTCTCAATTTCATGACAACCTTTGAGATTCTTAAAGACAAAATTGCAATTCGATGTCTTTATAAGAAATGTAGACATATGTTTATAATTTAATCCAAACAAAGAATCGTCTCATTTGAATAATTAGAGAAAAAAATTATGGCTAACAGACCGAAGCGCACTCAGTGAATATTTTCCAGATCACTACCAATTTTGTTTCCAAATCTTTCCTTATCACTACTCATACCTAGATCGTTCTTTCTACTCCTTCTACTTCTCATTTTTAATAAAATCATATTTAACATCAATTATACCTGAAAGTTGTCAACGAATGCATGTATCACGTTTTTTATGTGCAAAGATTCAGTATTTATGTGCATATATGCTAACATTATGCATGAGCTAGAAAATGCATTTCCTTAATTTCTCTTTGAACTCACATGTACTGAAATTTCGGCTCTTAACCCTTTGTATAAAAGCGAGATGTTACACCGACACATAATTGAGACAGAATAT